>PYAF01001412.1:95822-116682 GCA_007407185.1 Glycine tomentella | reverse complement strand
TGGACCACTCCCTCTAACTCTGGTGTCCAAAACCCGCTGCTATTCCTTGCCTATCTCGAGTTCTCTTCTCCTCTGAGAAGGAAACCTCTCAACTCACAATATCAAGGGGTTTGGATGAAGGATTTCAGCTCACTCCTAGTTTCCCTCATGATTCAAGGCTTTAGGAAGTGTTTTGGTGAAGTATTAAGGCCTATGGAAGTTTGGAATCACCTCTAATGGAGGTCTGGACGGAGGAGGAAGAAGAGAGGAGAGAAAATTCCAAATTTTTCAAGCTTCTGGGCCTTATATAGGCCCCTGCGCGACTCCCACACCCCAAGCGTGGGATCCCACGCCCCAAGCGTGGGCTGCCAGACCAAAAACCATTTCTAGGCCACTCCCCACGCCCCAGGCGTGGACTCCGCGCCCCAGGCGTGGACCTCCCACACCCCAAGCGTGGGTTCCCATGCCCCAAGCGTGGGTTCCCACGCCTCAAGCGTGGGACTCCAGAGAAAAATGGTTTTCTGAGCTGTTTCCCACGCCTCTAGCGTGGACCCCCACGCCCCAAGCGTGGAATCTCAGAAAAATCAAAAAAACAAAGCTTTAAACGCATGGTTATAACACTTGTTGAACCCTGGTCACATTGGTGTGATCGGAATTTCAAAATGATGTCTTTTGATGTGGACTCCTAAAACACCCTATTAGCCCCTTTTTTATTTTGAGTGGATATTTGACCCCAAATATTAATATTGATCTTACCTTGGAAATCTATATTAAATTGTCTTCGATTTGGTATATAGAGCTCTGCGTTTGGACCAAAACACACGTATTGAAGGATCTCCAAAACAACACTGTGAGGTTTTAATAGGAGAACTCCTAGTTAGGTAAGTGGAGTTTATTATTTATTTATAGTTTTGATACCATAGTTGGGGGCCAGGGAGTCCAACTATGAGGGTATCTGCCTGTCCCTGCTGTGTGCTGGTTTTTAAGAAAAACTACGTTTTTAACTAATGGGATGAGATGTATTTATGATTGATA
The DNA here is from genome assembly GCA_007407185.1 of Glycine tomentella. Taxonomy (NCBI): domain Eukaryota; kingdom Viridiplantae; phylum Streptophyta; class Magnoliopsida; order Fabales; family Fabaceae; genus Glycine; species Glycine tomentella. Next base: position 115,668 of record PYAF01001412.1, on the reverse strand, counting down.
TGTTTGTTCCTATGTGTGCTCGTTTTCAATAAAAAATTGTTTTTAACTAATGGGATGCGATGAATTGGCTTGTTGATGGATAAAACTGTGAATGATATTGTTGTTGTAATGATTGGATTTTTGGGAAAAGTCTTAATTACAGAGGAGACTCTGCCCAAAATTTTATAATGCGTTCTTCTATTTAATTCTTTATTAAATTTTTAAATGGGCATAAAAGTGTGTTTTACATATTTTAGTCCTCCTCTTTAATTTAGAATTTTCCTAAAAATATAAGTCTTGTGATATGATGAATTGTGAATGTATGAAATTTGGCATTCTCTGAAGACTTGGCGAATGCGAATCTTAGGCATATGTATTATGTGTAGATGTGAAATGTAATTGCTTGTGATGTCATTTATGATATTGAAATTGAGATGACACTGATGTAGTTGATGATGTTTAAATGAGATAATGTTGATGTAGTTGATGATGTTCAAATGAAATGATGTTGACGTGGTTGATGATGTTGAATTGAGATAATATTGATATGCATGATGATGATATTGAGATGATATGATGTTGAGGTTGATAATGACATTGATGAGAGATAATGTTGATGTGAACAATGTCATTGTGTGTGGATATACATGGATACCCATGGGGGTGTATGACGGGTTACCCTTGCGAGGAAGGATTTGTTCCTAGCTAGGTCATGCATTGATGGTTCCTATGGTTGTATATTGTGTATGTCCACGTGGAGTACATTGACCGATGGGATAACCTTGCGAGGGTGGGTTTACGAATTTTAAGCATCCTAAGAGAGAATGGGATTGTTTAAAATTCCGGTCTCTGTCTATCCATGGTCAGTGTATAGGTGATGTTGTGTATGTACATGGGGGTGCATGACTGGATGACCTTGCGAGGGTGGGTTTATGAATTTTAAGCATCCTAAGAGAGAAAGGGATTGTTAAAATTCTGGTCCCTATCTATCCATGGTCATTGCATTGATGGTGCCCATGCTCATACTTCATATTTCATGGATGGAAATAGAATTGTGGCAGTAAGTACGGGGGTACTAGGGAGCATCACTCTGTTTGGAACTCCCTTGTGACTCGGGGCTAATCACCATGGAGGGGAGCGACTAGTGCACGACAGGGTGACCTCGACGAGCTACTGCATCATTTTCCTGAGAGAGGCTATTTCCATGAGAATGGTACCACATTGCATGCTAAGTGATGAGTCAGATGCATACATCATTCTGAACATGATTGTTTGAGTTGTGGAATGCATTGGATGATTGTTTTGTTGAACGTGTAATGGAATGATGGGTTTGTTGAGTATGTATTAGACTAATGGACTTGTGGTAATGATAGGGGTTGTTAATGTTGTTTCCTTTCCAATGGTTGTTATATGATGCTTGTTGGTTTTATATAATAAACTCACCCTTGCATTTGTTGCACCATGTGGTTGGTACCTATGATGATCACGAACTTTCGTTCGTGGGAGCAAATGAGCAGCAGTAGGTGACCTTGGAGAGAGAGATCTTCTTTTTGTTGGAGTCGCCGAGCCGATTTGATGATGTTGGAACTCTTTTTGGAAGAGTTGTGTTTTGTTAATTAACTCTTTCATAGTTAGTCCCTTAATCCTTTTTGTAGACTGATAGAGGGTTTTTAGTTGAATATTTTTCTATCCTTCTTAACTTATTTGACCTATCTTTGACCTTTATTTTCCTATTCTAATTCAGTTTTTGGGCCTAGGCAAGTAAGTGGGCTTAATTACTAATTGTTGCGTATTTTCGGATTTTTGCTCACTTGATGTATCTGACTTGTGCAGGGCCTATAGGGTTCTACCAATCTCTGAATGGAGCGCTCTAGGAGTCCCTGGAAAGATAACGAAAAGATCTACAAGTTTGCTAGAAATAGCCTGAGGCCAATTCTGTCATTTAAAGGGTCATTTTAAGCTTGGAAGTTTGCGCCTCTGCACTTGTAATTTTGGGCTGCGAATTTGACTTTCATGGTTGTAAATAGCAAATAATTAGATTGTTGGGTTTGTTTGTGGCCCATTTAATTTTCAGAACTCAGTCACTATATTTATTAGTGACTTTAGTGAAACTTGGACAGCACACTTACATTTCAATAAACAAGTTTTATATTTCTTTTCTTTAGTTTTTAGGATCAAAAGCTTGTTCTTCATTTTCTCTCAAGTGTTCTTCATTGTTCTTCATCTCTTCATTTCCATTTTGCTATTCTTCCGTTTTCTTGCACTCAATTCATGGGGCTTTCCTTGGTGATCATCATGGAAGGCTAAATCACTAATCAATCCAAGGATCTAACTCAAGTAAGAGAAGAATTGGAGTTCCGGTTCGGTATTTTGAATTCTACTTGAATGTTCACCTTCTTCTTCAATTTCTATTATGTTTTCATGATTATGAATGCATTTAGGATTGAAAGTGAATTAGGATTATGGATTCATTTCTTAATTTCAAATGATAATCACAAAGTTAATTGAATGATATTTCAGTTAGGGTTGTGGTTTCAATCAATTTAGGAGTAGAATTGATTGAAGTGCTTCTATTGAGATTGAATGAATGTTCATATTAGAATCAACTTATGGGAATGATGATGATTCAAATAGCTTGGGTTAGTGAATTAGATTGATGCTTTCTAATCTATTTGACTTTACTCCTTAATAATCTTGTTAATTTCTGCATTGTTCTTTAATTTTAGTTTGTGTTCTTGCATGTTTTACTTTACGCATACCAACTGTTCAACAAAAATCCCCCCTTATTATTACCAATGATTTGAAGCTAGAACCATATTGATCATGTCTCTGAGTCGACCTAGGTTAGCTCTGTGCTACAGAATTAGCTTAGTAAAATTGTTTTGGTGCGTGTCTGATCGAGGTCGTACTCAATCAAATTATTACGATTAAATGTAGTACTAGGAAGTGACTCCTAGGTCGTCTCTCAAGGATCAATTGTCTGCGTTAGGGATTGAAAACGTGTATTTGGGGGGTTTTTGGCAGAATGCGAAATTCTAAATTAAAACAGAAATAACAACTAAGTGCAGTGATTAAAAACAAGTCAGACCTTAGAATAGATTGCGCCTCTAATATCCTTGGTTCACGAACGATAATCTGTTCTACTTAATCCTTATTAGTCCAGATTAATCAACTAAGCGAAGATTAACCTAAAACTTCATTACACGAATTAAGCAAATGTGAACCTCGTCAGGGCAAGTTCTCAGGATTAAGCAAACTGAGATTACTGAATCAATCAATATCAGAATCATTAAGCATGACTCTAATTCGAAAAATACAGAACAGAAACCCCAACAAGGAAGAATCAAGCAGAAAACGAATTGCAATTACAGAGAACCTCCATTAAAGGGTTTGCAATCTGTCCTAGGGTCCAACCCTAGGATTTAGCCTTCCATTAATTTGAAATTAACAACAGAAACGTAAATTGGAACGAAACTGAACATAATGAAAACCTGAAAACAGAGAAGAAACAGAAAAGGAAAATACTCTAAAACCCTAAAAACTGAGCGTGAATAGTATTGTGTATGTTGTTTCTGCATGGGCACAGTTTCCCAAATATATAGTAACTGACCTAAACGAAAAATGGGCTTTTCCTAACAGTTTTGGCCCAAAAATGAAAATTAAATAAAACGAAAATAAAATGCTGATGCGACATCCCAATCTTCAAGTCCATGAATTAATTCCAAACCCAATTAATTATTAAACTGCCCTGAAAAATCAAATTGGAATAATTAAACTTAAAATAATCCAAATTAATTAAAATCTGAATTATCAATCTAATTAAGTCCTAAATGAGAAACAATGCAAAATATAAACGATTAAGCACAAGTTAGGGATTAAAATGAGTACAGAAAGATGAGTAAATAGTGATAAATAGTGACTCATCAAAACCCCCCATACTTAGTGATGAGTCACTATTTATCACTATTTACTCATCTTTCTGTACTCATTTTAATCCCTGAATTGTGTTTAATTGTTCACATATGCACTGTTTCTCATTTAGGATTTAATTGGACCGATAATTCAGATTTTAATTAATTTGGATTATTTTAAGTTTAATTAGTCCAATTTGATTTTCAGGGCAGATTAATAATTAATTGGGCTTGGAATTAATTCATGGACTTGAAGATTGGGATGTCACGTCAGCATTATTTTCAGAGCATTTTATTTCCATTTTATTTTATTTTCGTTTTTGGGCCAAAATTATTAGGAAAAGCCCATTTTCGTTTAGGTCAGTTACTCTATATATTTGGGAAACTATGCCCATGCAGAGGACCAGCCAACAGACTATTTTTCGTTCAGTTTTCCTTAGGGTTTAAGCATTTTTCGTTTTCTGCTTTCTCTGTTCTGTTTTTAGGGTTTTCGTTTTCTGTTTCCAGAATACACTTGCGTTTCAATTCAGAGTTTACTTTCGTTTCTGTCTGCTTCATCTTCTAAATTCGTTTTCGCTTTCTGCTTTCAGTTTCTGCTATTTCATTTTAGGTTTTCGTTGTTGTTCTGTTTAATTTCGTTTTGCTTTCAATTCGTAATTTTCAGTTTCGTTTCTGTCGTTAAATTCAAATTAATGAAAGGCTAAACCCTAGGGTTGGACCCTAGGACAGATTTCAGACCTTTAATGGAGGTTCCTTGTATTTGCAATTCGTTTTCTGCTTGGTTCTTCCTTGTTTGGATTTCTGTTCTGTGTTTTTCAAGTTGGAATCATGCTTAATGATTCTGAATTGAATGATTCAGTAATCTCAGGTTGCTTAATCCTGAGAGCTTGCCTTGACGAGGTTCACGTTTGCTTAATTCGTGTAATGAAGTTTTAGGTTAATCTTCGCTTAGTAGATTAATCTGGACTGATAAGGATTAAGTAGGATAGTTTATCTTTCGTGAACCGAGGATATTAGAGGCGCAATCTATTCGAAGGGTCTGACTTGTTTTAAGTTCCTGCAATTAATTACTATTTCTGTTTTAATTTAGAAATTTCTACATTCTGTCAAAAAACCCCCCTTACACGTTTAATCCCTTAAACATAGACAATTGGTCCTTGAGAGACGACCTAGGAGTCACTACCTAGTTACTGCATTTAATTTGTATTAATTTAACCGAGTGCGACCTCGCAATCACTTAGCCTTTTGCACTCCTGGGCAAAATCTAAAAGTAGAGCAAGGAACAATTATAAAGACATTAAAGAAAGTGACACACCATAAAATAAATAGTTTCACACATGCCCATAAATTATTTTAGCTCAGACTATCCGAAATTGTCCACACTCAAACAACTTCTACCATCTGTTTTGAAAAATTTATTTCTCTCTCATTTCTTATTCAAATTAGGTGTATGATATATGGAATTAAAGATCTAAATGTCAACTATAAAATATAAAAATTTCAGCTAAAACTAGATTTTTTACTGATTGAAATCGTGAAAACTCTAGGAGATGTTAGTGTGGAATTTTGAGACTTCTGGTAGATTTGAAGTTCTATTTGTAAAATATTATATCTAGAGTTTTATAATTCCAATTGAGACATGTGATACCTTTTTAGAAAGCTTAGGAAGTCTAGTTTAACATATTAAAAGTTAGGGATTTAATGACTATTAGATGAGTATAGATTATAGGAAGAACCGAATCATATGTAGTAAGAAATCTTGTGGTTATGATGTTCTTTGTTATGATTTTCTTTTATGATGATGAAATCTTGATGTTTTGTGGCATAATTGTATGAAATGAGTTATGTATCTTTGCATGTCATTGAGCATGTCATGTGCATTAAGAAAGATAAAAAGATAAGATCTGAAGGGTGATACGATTAAGCCGAGCAAGACCCTGACGGTGCCCAAAGGGTGATACGGTTAAGCCGAGCACGACCCTAAGGGAAAGACTAAAGAAAGATAATACCTGAAGGGTGATACAGTTAAGCTGAGCACGACACTGATGGTACCCAACGGGTGATATGGTTAAGCTGAGCACGACCCTGCGGGAAAGACATATTGACCCAAGGGTGATACAGTTAAGCCGAGCATGACCCTATGGGACCCCAAAGGGTGATACAATTGAGCTGAGCACGACCCTGTGGGAGCAACCTAAGTCTAGTAATGAGCTCATTGTCTAGTTTAGGGTATTAATGAGGAAAAATAACAAAGGTAAGCTATGCATTGACATGATTGAAACTGATGCTTGCATTAATGATGAAGTATGAGCTTATTTTTAAGTGTTTGTGAATAAAATGAATCTACTTCGGGTTATATGTTTATGAAATTAAAAATCAACTATAATTGTTCACATGTTTTCTTAATAAACTGAAGTAGCTGGAATGATGGCGATGACCCTGTATGATAAACAAATTTTCACCTACTGGGAATTCTTTGAAATTCTCACTGTTTTAGTATGTTCCCGTGTCATTCCAGATAGGTAAATCGAAAGGAGGAGCTACAGAGTGAGGACAAGTTGGAAGATTTCTTTTAATGTTGTGGACTTGTAGCATTTAGTTATATGTTTTGTAATATATGGACATTACTATTATTGTAGGGAATATTATTTACAAGTTATTACTAAGTTGTAATTTATTAAAGAGACCAAAAAGTCTCTACAAGCTCAATATAAGTGTAATTTTTAATATTGAGATAAGTTTTTCTTAATCAATTTTGGTTAAAAATTTTACGTTAGAAAAGTTAACATCTTCTAGTTACGTATTATGACCTAGGTATAATATAGTAATTGGAAGGATGTTACATGTACCATTAATGATTTTCCAGTATACAGGAATTTGAGTAGATATAATGTTAAGGGCCATCGTGCATGCCCTATCTATGAACAAGACATGAGCTACGTACAACTTAAACATGGAAGAAAAATAGTTTACACTCACCATTGACATTTTCTAAAACCTTATCCCTTACCGGCGATTGAAAAAAGCTTTTAATGGAAGTCAAGAGCATGAAAGTGCACCGATACCCTTAAGTGGTTAGTAGGTTCTTGAGCGGGTTAAAGACATCAATACTACATTTGGAAAGATCCAAAAGAAGTTAAAAAGTAAAACTTGCATATGGAAGAAGAGGTCCATATTGTTTGATCTTGCATATTGGTTTGATCTAGATGTTAGACATTATATTGATTTTATGCATGTGGAGAAAAATGTATGTGACAGTCTCATTGGCGCACTTCTTAACATTCAAGGCAAGACAAATGATGGTTTGAATACTCGTCAAGATCTAGCTAAGATAGATATACGTGACCAATTACATCCAAGGTCTGATGGTAAGAAAATATACTTGCCTCCAGCATGTCACACTTTGTCAAGAAAGGAGAAGACAAGTTTCTGTCTGGGTCTGTGTCGTGTCAAAGTGCCATAGGGATATTATTCAAATATTAAGAGTCTTGTGCAGTTGAAAGATATGAAACTAGTTGGCTTAAAGTCTCATGATTGTTGCCACGTCTTGATGCAACAACTGTTAGTCGTGGCGATTCGAGACGTTTTGCCTAACAAAGTGAGACATGCCATACCTCACCTGCGTTTTTCCTTCAATGCCATTTGTAGCAAAGTCATCGACCCTGTAAAGTTAGATGACTTGGAAGACGAGGCTGCAATTAACTTGTGTCAGTTGGAGATGTATTTTCCTCCTTCATGGTTCACTTGATTGTTCATGTGGTCAGGGAAATTAAATTTTGTGGTCCCATTTATTTACGATTGATGTACTCGGTTGAGCGATACATGAAGATCTTAAAAAGGTATACAGAGAATCTACACCATTCTGAAGCATCCATTGTCAAAAGGTACATTGCAAAAGAAGCTATTGAATTTTGTTTTGAGTACATTGAAAAGGCAAACGAGTCATTGGATTGGATGAAAATTTGCATCCTATTTTTCCAAAAGTTAAAATGTTCTCCTTCAAACAAAGGTGGTCTATTCAACGAGGCTCCCTCCTTGAATGTTATTTGATTAGTATTCATTGTCAAAGATTTTTAGAAAGATCTTGAGCAAATTACAAGAACCAGCTCTTGATGCCAATTGAAAATATAATGACCACTTATGCAAATAACCAAGAGGAGGGGTTAATTGGTTTTACCTTAAGAGTTTTAAAATTTCCTTTCAAAATTTATAACAGCAGAAGACTTTCAAAAGGATCGTATCTTTCAAAACCAATCAGAAAAACAATTTTCTTCACCAATCAAATCACTCTTGTCCAGTAACCAAGTTTGTGTGATGAACAAACCTTATACTTCAAGAATATAATGAAATACAGACTGAAATCTTAAATCACACAAGATTTATACTGGTTCACCTCTCAACCCCGGAGGCTACATCTAGTTTTCTTCCAACCAAATCTTGGTCAGAGTTCAACTATAACAAATATTTGTTCTTTACAAGCTTACAACTGATCTCTGTTACCCACCCTAGGTAAAATTCAAAATCTATACCCTATAGACTTTTCAAAAGACCAAGAACCAGAGATCCCCTCTCCGTTCTTCCCTCTAGAAAACCTTTCTAGAAAAAGCTTTAAAGAATACACATGTTATATGTAAAAAACAACACAATAACAAAGATAATATCAATCAAAAATCAAGCTTAAGGTTCAAGACAGATATCACCTTATAATCCTCAGCTAATTCAATGATATGAATGATTCAAAAAATCTGAGAATATATGCAACTGATGAATAATACTCTTTCTTGAAGCTTTCTTTAACAACTAGCTTGAACAATTCATCAATCCTTGAGAATTATGGCTAAAACACAAGTAACTCTCCATGATACTCATCATATTTGATTTTCTCACTAAATTTAGCCTTGGGTACTCTTGAGAGCTTTAGAAGGTGTCTATCACAAGGCTTGCACAAGTATCTCTGTTTTTCACTTAATGAATAACACAGACCAGGTTGTTTTATTTATAAAAAAACAAATTTAACTAATTGTAATCGATTAATTCGTCAATGTAATCGATTATTTTAACTACTGTAATCGCTTATTTTAACCAGATAATCGATTAAAGTGTTCATCAGGAATCTGGAAATTTGTCACGAACAAAACAATCGATTAAGTCATCTTGTAAACGATTATTCCAGATGAACTCAGTTTTCTAATGGACACATGTAATCGATTAAGTTCCCATTTAATCAATTAACATAGACCATGTCTAAAACTTATCAATGCACATTTAATCAATTATGAACATCTGGTAATCGACTAGACAAGATAAACATGCTGTGTAAATTTATGCAAAAGCTTATGTAATCAATTATTTCTCAAGATAATCGATTATTACAGAACCTTTCTAATTCTGTGTTAAGCTTATTTAATCGATTACAAACCAGTGGTAATCGATTAAAATGTTCATATGGCATTTTCCAGAAAACACACACATGCTGTAATCGATTATTTCACCTATGTAATCGATTAAAGCAATGAGTGTTTTATAAAAACCTAGTTGCCTTTATGAATTTCTATCAATTTTCTTATTACCACATGATTAAATCTAATCAAATGAATGTATGAATGCATGAATTATCAAAAAGCTAATGAGAATTATAAAGCTTTATCAACTAAACCAAGCTTAACAAAAATTACATATGGCATCAAATTGATTGGGCATGTAAAACATCAAAACTCATATGCTTCAAACTTCTTGATTCCTTTGCTTAAGCTTCCTCAATTCTAACATATTGGGCTTCCTGAGTCTCGGCATGACGAGAGAGTGAGAGGTAAAGGTTCACGAGGGCTGCATGTTATAAATCCCGGTCTAGACGAATTGCAACAAGCTCATTTGCATATACTGAATAACAGTAATGAAGTCTTTCCATACATCGTTTGTCACGAAGCGTTAGTGAAGGAAAGTAACCCAAAAATGACCAAGAATAAGTTGTTGAAAGAGCATAACAAGAATTTTCTAAATTAGTTTAAAGATACAATCTTTGGTGACAACAATGCCTCTAAAACGTTAAGGAAGTTAGCAAATTGGCCTAAAAGAAATGTTAGAAGTTCATAGGGATATGATAGCAACAAGTATTCGTACTACACCAAAGAACAAGATGACAAGAGTATAATGCAAAACAGTGGGGTTAGTCTTAGGGCTGAATCCCAGCACTTTGCTATTGTGCAGGACCACAATCCTTGTCTTTCTCCAGCCCTTACTTTGTAGTCATTGATGAAATTTGTGAGCTTAATTATGTTAAATTCACTATGTATGTTTTCATGTGTAAGTGGGTTGATACTAATATCGGTGTGTGAATCGATGATTTGGGATTTACTTTGGTAGATCTTAAGAAGATAGCTTATCAGAGCGAGCCTTTCATTATTACAGAACAAGCTAAATAGGTGTTTTATGTTCAAGATCCTTGTGATGAAAGGTGGTCAGTGGTTCTACATGGAAAAAACATTGGTTTTAATCTTGAATATGATGATTCAACCCTTGATACTAGTATCACTCTTTTGTCTACACAAATACCTAACATCAACGGAGAAGAAGAAGTTGACGATGTCCATTCAAATCGTAATGATCATGATGAAGGAGAATTAATTAACATCGTTTAATGTAATCACTTTTTATATTTACTTGTTTCCACATTTAAAAAATCATAACTTACTATATTTGTGACTTGACTTTAATTAATGTTGTTTTTTAACAAGAACATGACTACATCACCGAGCTCCCTTCCTCCTCCTGAGTTAGTACCTTCGTTGTCTAAGTCGAAGAACACTAGAAAAGCAACACGACTGAGATCATTGGCTACCAGACCCGTCAGTGTCGAGAGACCAATGGTTCATGTGGATCCTACCACTAGGAAGGTTGATGGTCCCCACAAAAGAAATTAAGGACGTATTTGGGGATCATTGCTCGGGACAAGGTGGATGTTACCATTGGTAACTAGAAAGAAGTTCCTGCAACTTAGAAGGATTTGATTTGGGAGGACATTCAGGTCTTTGAAATAAATGTTGAATGTTATTGTATCTAGTAGAGTTAAAAATCATAAAATGTTGAATGTTATTGATTAACTATTAAGTATACTTATTCTATTGCAGGCTGAATTTGATATACCAGAAGCGTTCGACCAAAGGATGAAGAAGAAAATCCTTCAGACGATAGGAGAGCGATGGAGGAAGTTTAAGTCAGATGGAGCCAGTGTGACAATTAAACAATACTTCGGACCAGCTTCAACAAACTCTCGCACATCTAAGTCCATAAACCTAGAAGACTTGGATCGACTAAAATAGAATATCAGGGAGGAGCTGGAGCAGTGGATCACTGAAAAAGTGACTCAACAACTAATGTTGTCCTTCAGCCACATGCAGTCCCAGATGCAATCATAAGGATGCATACTGGCTCCTGAGGTTGAGGTTGGTCCTTCTGATGCCCTTGTCAGCACGAAGGAAAGTTGTGTAGATCCCTCGGGCTATAACCCACACAAGTGCATTAGACAAGCATGGGTTAGATGTTGATGACAATCCTCCCCATCTAGTTTCCCTTGGAAGAGTTTATGAGGGGTCGACAACCATGCACAATGTCCTTTTGGCCAATGATTAGGTGAAGGTGGGTGTTGAGGAAGTTTGAGATGTTGATGCTCACATCCTTGTACCCACTGAAGAGGTTCAGCTAGTGGGGCAGGCGCTTAACACCTTTCTTGCTGGGCTGACACATCTTGTATAGCCTATTTCAAAAAAAGGTATAATAACGATCCCTATACCAGTTGCATTGATGATCCACCAACTTTTCCTCAGGCCTATGCAACTGTCGTGGGATACTACTATGTTTGGGGTGTATAATAACCACATCCCCTTGAACATAAAGCATGAAGATATTTCTGAAATAATACATGGTGGTCAATATCTCAACATCTCTGTTTTACAACTGTGGATTCTGTAAGTCACTTTACATTACAGCCCATTACATAACTGATTGTTTGAAATTAATGCATAATTTACTTTATTTTAGAAACAATAGGCATATGAATGACTTAAGTCTACAATCGGATAATGCTTATGTGTATGGATTCCTTGAGCCACAGTCCATACAGCGATTTGGTCAATTGTAATTTGAATCTGAAAACTATATTAAGAAATGGATGCAGAGTTCACAGAAACATGCCTACCTAGCAGCATACTTGAATGGGTAAGTAAAATTGTACAAATCAAATTAAATAATGTATGCAAAATAATAACTTAATGTTATCCAATGCAGTGCACATTGACAACTGGTCGTTATATGTCCTAAGGACAATGTTGCCATGTGGTTCTGTTCCTTGCACAATAAGCCAGATAAATACTTCAAAGGAATTATTAACAGGTTAATTGTAATTTCTAAGACATCTACTCTATTATTTGTAAGACATCAATATGTTAATTGTACATTATGCATGCATGCTTTTCTTAACCAATGCTTTGAAGGGATTCAACGATACTCAAGGAACTAAATCGAAGGCTACTACTAAATGAATTATAGTTAAAGTAAGTCATTTAAACAATTGTTGATGTCTTCAAAATTACATTAATTACTATGTACACTAATTTTTGTTTAACTTTTAATATGTTATTGAATTTAGTGTAATAAGCAAAAAGGAAGCACTGAATGTGGCTATTATGTCATGCATTGGATGTCAACACTGGTACAAGGAGGTTTCAGGGATAACTGAGACATGGTAATTGTTTAATTCAAAACTAATTTTATTTGTTATATATGTTTTTATTTATACTTATTAAGTTATATTTTATTATATCATGCAGTATTTTATTGATCCAAGACCATTGGAACCAGAGAAATTTAAGGAAATTAGGATTCAGTGGACAAGATTTTATCTTAGAATTAGAAATTAAACACTAGGTGGTTAAGGGATTTTAACAATTGTATAAATAGTTTAATTAAATCGGTTATAGTGTATTGACATTATTGTTTTCTTTGACCATTACTTTTAATTCATAGTAACTTTGCATCGTATTGTGAAACTATTTGCCTGGATTGATCTGTTTTTTAATTTGCAGATTTGGTAATATTAAAAAAACAAAACTACAAAAATCAACATCAATTTTTAGTAAAAAAACGATGTTGTTACATAATTCAACATCGATTTTTAGTAAAAACTGATGTTGTTTAATCCATATTTTACATTTTTTCCGTTTATTTCTTATTAGACAACATCGATTTTTCTTAAAACCGATGTTGTTTACTTTTGTTAACATCGGTTTTGGAAAATCGATGTTAACGTTGATTTTTTTAACGTCGGTGCTTTCAACATCGGGTAAAAACCAATGTTGAAAGCCAAAAAAATATCGATGTTAAAAGCCTATTTTCTAGTAGTGAATCCATACTTGTAGTAGATTCTTTTGATGAAGTTCAACTGATATGCCTTTTTGAAGTAACATGACTTCATCAATCTTAACACATCTTCACAACATAAAAGCATTATGAACCATTATGATGTTCAAATCTTTAGAGTCAAGTTATTTTCATGTAGACTATAATGTGACTTCATTCCGATTCAGGATACTCTTCATGTAGCCTTTGATAAGTCTTCTATGAAAAGACTTGTTCAGTGCTTTGCCAAAAACCAAGTACTTTCTTCATCATTCATATGAGCTTTAATAATTCATTTGAGTTCTCAACTCTTGACAACTATTCTGAAACAATCTTTCTGAGCATCATTTTTAGCACTTTAGAATGAATGAAAAGATCTGCTTCTTAAGAGAAGTAACATTGAAACACAACAAAGTGTTAGTCATCACTATACTCATCATTCTTTCAATTTTCATTGCTAATGATTTGTCATAATTAAAACCAGGGATGTCGATTCAACACTTACTCTCTAGACTACTCCACTAATGGAATCATCTCATGGTTGACTTCAAAATCTGGTACTAGGGGTTGAGGATCAAAGTCCTACTAGTTTCTAACTTTATCAAAACATGGGCTTAACATCATCTCACAATTGTGGGTGTTCTCGACAAGAACATCTCATACTCTCTCATCAACACAATATTACCCTACTGAAAGAGTAGTGGATAAAACCTCTAAAATAAGGGTTGGTTGAAAAACAAACAACGAAAAATCATGCATGAAACTTCGTCAAAGAAGGAAAAAAAAAGATACAATTGTGGAACAAAACTATGCAAATGTTCATTGAAACGAAACTCATTCAAAAACAAGGATGATGAATTTTAAATGCAACCATGAAGCTTTATCAAACCTAAGAAAGATGATTAAAAAAATGTTTTGAGCAAGGGTAAAGTTCTAAGAAAGACATAACCATGTTTGAAAGAAAAGAAAAAAAAGGGAAAACTATTATCTTTTAAGAGCAACTTTGAAATCAATTTAGTATTTCAGAAAACGAAATTCCAAAACTGAAGAAACATATGTGATATGAGCCTGCCAAGGCCCAAATATGTAAAATATTCTTTGCATTGAATGGAAAATCGATTGACTAAAACAAAGCATATCACATTTATTATGTTTGAAGATATTCAAAGATCTAAAAAGACATTGAAGTTGTCAGAAGATATTTGTAGTTATTCAAGATATCATTAGATTTAACATTTATTTGTAAGATTTATATTAATGTGATTAGGACATGTTTGTATCTTATCTTTAGATTTATTTCCTTTATTAGGATGAGGATAATATCTTATTAAAATTTGTTTCCTCCATTAGGATTTTATGTTATCTTTGAATTTATTTTCTTTTTTACGATGAGGATATCTTATTAAGATTGGTTTCCTCTATTAGAATTTTATCTTATCTTTAGTCAGATAAGATTAGGATTTGTTTTCTATTACTTGTTTTTCTACTTTCCAATAAATAGGAAGCCATGCAATGGAGAACCAAAGTAAGTTGAATACTAATGTAATGGAGCTTCCCTTTTTTTTCTTGGGTTAAGAACTTTGTAGTGTTGGTTCTACTAGCAGGTCGTAGTTAGGGTCATGCTTCTTGATAACTTTAGTTCTACTAACAGGTCATGGTTAGAGTTAAGTTCCTTTAGTTCCCTTGCTTTATTTCAAGATGATCCTGTAAGTTAATTCGTATCAGTATGCAAAGAATTAAACCTTTCAAAACTAATGTCCACCAATGAGGAAGTAGTAAAACTTCCTATTGAAAATAAGGAAATCACTAAAACACTTCTCCAACTTTAGAATTAAGTTCTAAAAGATTTGATAGAAAAACACCACATACATCACAACTAAATTTAAAATCAACAAGTGTTTAAAGGTAATGTAAAGAGAATAAAGAAAACCATATGGTGGCAAAAGAGATAGTTTGCTTTGCATAAAAGGGATAAGAAAATCGTGTGGAATACATTGCAATTGAAACAATAAAAATCAACTAATTTTGAAACAAAAACTACCATTGAGAGAAAACACACCAATATAAATGCACTTAAAAACCAAACCTTTACAAAAAAATTTGGGTGAATGAGGTTAAAAGAAACATCATCATTATCAAAGAACGAACCACTTTAAACAACAAATAACCATGTTAAAACATGTTTACATGAGGAAACACAACAACATATGAGACCTATAAATCCAAATTTCAAAACGCCAGCAAACATCATCTTTAAGTGAAACACCACTTTAAGCAAAATGGTAAAACACCATCTTTATTTTCAAAAGAAAACCAAATTTCAAACTGCATCAAACATGTTAAAACACTGAAGTAACTCAAATTTGAAAACAATATAAGTAGCACACAAACCAAGAGGAGGAGTGAATTGGTTCTTCTTGCCCAATTAAAAAAAAAAATACTTTAACAAACAATCTTTCTTGGTGTTTGTTGAAACAGAGGATTTGTGGGTCAAACGTTGAAATGCTCGTATTATCTTTTCTCTCTAAAGATTGGGTTATGAAATTCGTTGTTTTTAAGTCAAACAAGTTGCAACTATTTATAGAGAAAACAGTTATAACTGTCAGTAATCGATTAAATCACTTAAGTAATCGGTTAAAGTATTGTTTTAGGCTTTCTAGAAAAACTTATGAACAATGTAATCGATTAAAAGGCAATGTAATCGATTATCATAGGAAGCTCTAATGAAAAATAGGACCAAGTAATCAATTACTACGATGTTGTAATTGATTATCACAGGAAGTTCATTCTATGATTTTGAACTGTGTAATTGATTATCATATACTTGTAATCGATTAAAAAGGTTCTCTGTTTTCAAGTAATAGATTACCACTTGCTGGTAATCGATTAAACCAATGAGAAAACATTTTTCCCAAAACTTGAAACATCGAACATTTAGCCTTTTATGCACTCATGAAAACCTTGAGTTTCAGAAAAGCTTTTTATGAAACTTTTAGTTTGTGAAAACATGAATGCAAAAACATGAATGAGATTTATGCAATGGATCATAAGAGGCATCAACTTAGACATACACAAATTACAAATGTCATTCAATTGAGTTTGTAAGGACCCTGTGGATGGCGCCAGGTCTGGCGCTGATCGCGCCAGACCCACTAGAAGCTGACGCTGGGAGCGTCAATGTGGCGCCAGGGGCGCCAGAGGTTTTCCAGCCGGCGCGGGTCGCGCCAGAGACCGCGCGGTTCGCGCGGGAAGTGGCTTGGAAAACCAATTTTCTCTGGATTCCCACGCGGCCAGCGCCACGGTTGGCACGGGTAGCTCCATTGGTTTTTGGAGTTGACGCTGGTAGCGTCACAGTTCATGCTGATAGCGCCAGTAGTGCCCTGGAAAATCAGTTTTCTCTGGATTTTCACGCGGATGGCGCCAGAGGTGGCGCAGGTGACGCCACAGGTCTCGGGAAGTTGGCGCTGATGGCGCGGGGATGGCGCTGATAGCGCCGGTTCACCGCCATTGTGGCGTGGATCGCGCGGAAGCTCGGGCAGGCTGACTATTTAAAGGGCAATCGCATTTTGGAAGGGAAAACACTATTCCCTCTTCTTCTCCACGATCCAGCCTCCATTAGAGCTTGTTCCAAGCTTTCTAGGACCTTGTTTTGTGTCCTAAACCTCTTCCTGAGACCTATAATCTTGTTTGAACCGATTAGAAAGCCGAAACCCTTCATCTTTTCTTCAAACCCCCGCTTTGAGTGAGAGTTTGTATTATCAAGTGGAAACCTCTGAGAACTTGAGAGTAGACGAGACCCAAGGCAGGAGACAGGCACCAGAGCTCGAGGAAGCCGTCCTGAGGTCTTCTGGGTCGCCACTGAGGTAGGGAATTCAAGTTATCTTGGGTCTTTGTGAATTTGGGGTTTTCTGAGTTTTGCGACCCACACTGAGATGGGGCTAGAATTAGCCCAGGGTCCTGTTAAGAGATGTGTTCAGAGCAATGAATAGATGAAGGAATAGCTTTCAGTTTTTGATTCTGATGACTTTGAATTTTGGCTCTGTGTTACCTATGTGACCTGTGTTATGGTCACATGTATTGGTCATCTGATATGCTAGAGCCTTGTATAGGTTGTATAAGCCTAAGAGGCTAATGGAATGGGGCCTTGGTTGAGACTGAGGCCATTTCAATGATAATTGAGTATGAGACTGCATTGAGTCTGTGAGGACTCAATTGATTGATAGGCAGTCATGTGGACCTTGTGTGGTCTGAGAGAAACCTAATGATGGGCTAGACTTGATTTGAACCCTAGGATAAGGGAATTCTGATATGTTTGATCTATGATTGATGTCTGTGGTCTTGATATTGATATAAAACTATATGTGCCTTGAATAGGCATTGATTCTGAGATTTTTGGTGGCGGGAGCCACAGAGCAGGGACCAGACCACAGAGTGATATTGTTCCAGGTAAGTTCAGTGTCCCTGGGGATGATTCCCATCTTGTGTGCCACACCACACTCCGGGGGAGTTGTGGTCATTTCATAATGCATGCATGGATATCTGCATTCTTGTGATGATGAATGTATGCCTCTGTGCTTGATTTGTGATGAATTGAATTATACTGTGATATGATTGTGATTGATTTAGATCTATTGGCCAATAGATAGATATGGACTTCCCTAGGAGATGGCGATTCCTCCTAGTATGGCTGGCTCTTGGGTGATGATGATCCCCTAGGCCAAGGGAATAGGAGATGGCTATTCCTTCTATTCTCGGAGGTACCATATATTGTGCATCCATGTAAAGGGGTAGCTCCCAATGGGATGACACAGGTGTGAGTTCCGGCCTCACACTGGGAGACGGCTATTCCTCCCATTCTAGGAGACGGCAGTTCCTCCTACTCTGAGATATTGATATAGGAGACGGCAATTCCTCCTATTCCGTGGCATTATTACAGGAGATGGCTATTCCTCCTACTCTGATATGTTTAGTCACGTTTGTATGATATGTTGTGTTGTTGTGACAGCCAGAGGGCTAGGCCAGTGAGCCATTTGACTGTGATACTTGTTTGTATGTATTATGATAGTGGGCCAGGATGGAGGAGATTCCTCCATGGATCCTGAGCTTACTGAGATATGTTATCTCACCCCGTGTGGGGTTTATGTGGTTTCAGGTGAACCCTCTAGAAGAGAAGAGCAGTCTCAGGGCAAGAGGCCCATCAGAGACTAGACTGCTTGGCTGAGTAGCAGCATAGAGAGCATGAGGGCTCTATAGTTTATTTTGTGTTTGATGTATAGTTCTGTACACCTCCGCTGAGGGTTGATATTATTTTGTAGCACCATGGTGTGGTGTGAAACTGAGATGTATATATTGTACAGACCTTTGATGTTATGTATATAATACTTTCCCCTGAGAATATGTGTTGTATATTGCTACTCTGCCTAAGAATTTTGTTATCTGTCTTAATTATGTTTGATTGGATAACTGGATCAGCAGGGGCGTGATTTATGGTTTTGTATATTTACTTCTCAAGATAATTATGATTCCATACATAATGTATCAAGAAATGCAATTCTGTGCTTCCGCTAAAAGTTTATTTTATATTTATATGATAATATGATATTATTAATGATAACACGTCGGAGGCCTACGAGGTGTTACAGAGTTGGCATGTAAAAAACCTAAACATTAATGTCTAAATCATCAACTTCATGGATCCCCTTTTGCTCCCCCTAAGTCTAACAAAATCTCTTCAGAACATGCATATGAACATAAATCACACTATAAGGATAAAATACATAAACTTTGAGCTGGTCAACACTATACATGTAATACCTTTGGAATTCAGCCTAGATTAAGCTTAGGATTAAGAGTTATAATCGTGCATTAGAGGCACTAAAAGGAAAGCAATAGGCTGTTTCGGCCCTTGGCGCGATCCGCGTGGGATCTGGCGCGATCCGCGAGGAAGGTTCAAGTTAGGTCAGTGCTTTCAGCCTTCTGACGCGGTCAGCGTGGATACGGCACTACTTGCGTGGATGGTTCAAACTTGTGGCGCGACCAGCGCAGGATATGGCGCGATCTGCATGGAAGGTTTGAATCAGGCCAATGCTTTCAGCCATCTCGCGCTATCAGCGTGGATTTGGCGCTAATAGCGTGGGTTACTCGAACTGATGGCGCGATCCGCGTGGAAGCGGCGCGAGCCGCGCGGGACTTTCGGGTCAGTTTTATAAGAGTTGTTTCTGGACGGAATAGAAAGGAAAAGAGAGGGAGAGAGAGATAGAAGCCATTGTTGACCAGAGGAGCTTTATATCTCCTCCATCTTTCATCTAAACACCTCTGACCCAACTGAGAAAGTATTCAGAACCTCGAGATAAGCTAGAGACCCAGCTTTATTCTCGACAAGAGGCGGTAAACGGCGAGATCGAGATTTCTAAGGGAGTCCTTGGAATCGAAGAACCAGAGGCAAAGGAGGCTTTGCATGAGCGATCTACCTTAGGGAAAGTGATTCCCTGGTGTGTCTTGACTGCACAGAGGTAAGAAACTCGAGCTCTAGCCGTTGGTTCTGTGTTTGGGTTTTTGGTTGG
>PYAF01001412.1:85269-95722 GCA_007407185.1 Glycine tomentella | reverse complement strand
GGTGTTAGAGCCGTTATTAGGCTTGGACTCTGTAGAGTTTTGTGTTCAGAGGGTTACTCTGATGAAGTTAGAGCCTTGAGTCATCATTATTGATGAAGTTTGATTTTGGCTCTGAGTATGTATGAGCAGAGGTAAAAGGCTGATTATTTGGCTAGTATGAACCTTAGAGCAGTTGACAAAGTTGCTCATGAAATAGTATAGATGTTGTTTGTGAGATGGAATTGGTGGTAATGAGAAGCTTGATGTTGATCTGGATAAAGCAGGGGTATGCTTTATATTAGCTTGATCAGAGTCTTAGTAGAGGCTCTGGAGCCTTGTGTAGGCTGAGTAGGATCCTTCTAAGGGTCTGAGAATCACTTGTGAAGTGATTGTTATGGGTTATGTGGAAGGAATTGTAGTTTCCTTTCGATCTAACGGTTTAGGACCGTTACTGATACATTGTGTATTTGTTTTATGTAGGACGTGAGCTTGATAGTTCTAGTGGTGGTGACCACGAGACCGGGAGAGCCGGTATTTTGCCTAGAGCAGGTAAGCTCTTGATTCTTGCATGTGCGTTCTTTACTGTGTTCCACCATGATCCTAATAGGGTGATGGTTCTGTTGTGATTATATGCATATATGTGGAAATTGTATGTTGTTATGATTGACTGCTGAATGGTGTTCTGTACCCTGTGAGAGGGTGATTGATGTGAATTGATATGAGATGTTTGATCTGTGAGTTGCACCTGAGATGGGTGGTTGATATGTATGGCTATGAATTGCTTAGCTTATGACCTGCATGGTTGATTGTTGAATCCTATGGTAGTAGGATAGATGACATGAGATTGAGTAAGACCTGATGTGAGATGTTCCTGTGATATAGACGTAGCCTCCCGAATGGAGATGTTCCTATATCTAAATATGTAGCCTCCTCAGGCAATTGTATTGAGATAGGTTATGAGATGTTCCTGCAATATAGATGTAGCCTCCTGGGTGGATGGAGATGTTCCTATATCTGCAGATGTAGCCTCATTATAAAGAGATGTTCCCGTTATATAGATGTAGCCTCCTAAGTGGAGATGTTCCTATATATACAGATGTAGCCTCTGATAGATGTATTGAGATCCTGCCATGAGATGTTCCTAGTATATAGATGTAGCCTCCCTGGGTGGAGATGTTCCTATATACATAGATGTAGCCTCTGCAGGATAGTGATGTATGTGATGAATGGCTGTATGTCATGAGTATAGCCTGATTGTTGTCAGGTTGATGTGCATTGATGGTGCATGATGATTGACTGAGTGATTCACTGATGTTGATAATGATTGATGTGATATATTGTTTCCATGTATATGTGTGAAGTGAACCAGGGGAAGGAAATACCTTCAAGGGCCCTGAGTTTACTGGGATTTTATATGTCACCCTGTTTGTGGGACTTATATTCTTGCAGGTGAATCCTCAAGGGGAGCAGATAGATCCCAAGGCAAGAAGCTTATGCAGGGATAGCTGTGACTTGTAAACCTTAGGCCGAGATGACTTGAGCTTATGGCTCTAATGTTTTGTATTCGCCTTTGGTTTTATTTTGTACCCTGAGGGGAGACATATGTACAGTTTTGTACTTAAACAGAGAACTTATGTATATTCACCATATTATAGTGTACAATGTTTATGATAGTGACCTTTGATGACGTCACTCTTAGTTTATGCTTCCAAACTGCTTAAACTCTGATGATTATATATGTGTTTGTTGATTGATGTTTGGTAATGACCCTGATGATTGAATGGGGAGTTACAATACATAACTTGTCTCCATTAATCAACGACACCAGAGACAGATTTGACTCCATGGAGATTTACACTACATGAGCGATTAACCTAAGTACATCCATTAAGATATTCGCACCCTATGATTTGACCATTCGAGAAGACCTAGATTAATCCTTCAACGAAAGTGTGGTTTTATCAAAAATGGATGAGTGTGGCTAATGAATTACCTCGGCAAGACTTGCAAAGACCTTAACCTATCTAGGAGTTCGTCCACCAATCTATTCTATAGGCCTTTTTACCGTTAGCCACCACTGATAACCTCTAGCACTAGATTGAGGGCCTTCTTAGCACCTCTAACTTACATGCCTACTTACAACAACTACTAAACTTGGATTCCTTGAGGTTTAAGATACAACACATTCGTACCCACCATCTCACTCATGGTTGATCTCAAGGATCCACGTTTCACTATTAACATGAATCCATCTCATATGCACTAAAAGGGTCACTAATCTCTTTGGAAATTAGTTCTCAACACCTCGACATGCAATTCAAAGTTAAAATGTAGGGTTGGTACTCAAGAGGATATCCCACTAGGCGAGACCCCTAGGTTGCTTTAGTGAGGCGTGTTAGCTTTGAGGAAGCTGAAGTTATGGAATCAAAAAGAATGAAGCATACAAGTTTTGATGTTTCACATGCCCACTCAATCGATGGCATTTGTAATTTCTTGTTTAAGCTTGGTTCAGTTATCAAAGCTTTATAATCCTCACTAGTTTTGATTAATTTATGCATTCATACATACATTTAAATAGGTTTAATCATTTGGTAATAAGAAATTAGATAGAAATTCATAAAGGCAACTAAAATTTTATAAAAAAAATTTCTCACTGTTTTAATCGATTACATTGGAGATATAATCGATTAAATGCATGTGAATGCATTCTGGTTTTTGCCTTATGAACATTTTAATTGATTACCACTGATTCTTAATCGATTAAATAAGCTTAACACAGAATTAGATTTCTCTGTGATAATCGATTATTTTGAGATATAATTGATAACATAAGCTTCTGCATAATTTTTCATAGCATGTTGATCTAGTTTAATCGATTACTAGATGATTATAATCGATTAAATTTGCTTTGATCAGTTTTATACATGGTCTGTAATAATCGATTAAATGAAAACTTAATCGATTACATGTGTGTATTAGAAAACTGAGTTCATCTTGAATAATCGATTACTAGATGACTTAATCGATTATTTTGTTCTTGACAAATTTCCAAATTCCTGATGAACACTTTAATCGATTATTTGGTTAAAATAATCGATTACTTTTGTTAAAATAATCGATTACATTGACAAAATAATCGATTACAGTTAGTTAAGTATGTTTTTTTATAAATAGAACAGCTTAGTCCTTGTTATTCATTAAGAGAAATTCTGATAGACTCGTCCAAGCCTTGAGAAAAACACTTTCTACAGTTCTCAAAAACACCAAAGCTAAGTTTAAAGAGAAAATCAAAGATGCTTATTGTTATGGAGAGTTACATGATTTGTTAGTCATCATTCTCATTGTTTGAAGAGTTGTTCAAGCTATTGGTTAAAGAAATCATCAAGAAAGAGTATTTGCATACATTCTCAGTTTGTTTGAATCATTCATTCATTGAATTAGCTGAGGATAATAAGGTGATATCTTTCTTGAAGCATAAGCTTAGTCTTTTTGTTTGATATTTGTTTTGTATGTTAGTTGATTGTCCATATAACAATTGTATTCATTAAACCTTTTTCTAGAAAGGTTTTATAAAGGGAAGAATAGAGAAGAGATCGCTGGTTCTTAGTCTTTTGAAAAGTCTATAGGGTATAGATTTTGAATTTTACCTAGGGTGGGTAAGAGAGATCAGTGTAAGCTTGTAAAGAACTAATATTTGTTATAGTGGAACTCTGACCAAGAATTGGTTAGAAGAAAACTGGATGTAGTCTCCGAGGTTGAGAGGTGAACCAATATAAATCTTGTCTGATTTAATATTTCTGTTTGTATTTCATGATATTTTTGAAGTATTAGTTTTGTTCATCTTACAATATTGGTCACATCATAAGAGTGGTTTGATTGGTGAAGGAAATTGTTTTTCTATTTGGTTTTAAAAGATACGATCCTTTTTTAAAGACTTCCGCTGTTACATATTTTGAAAAGAAATTTTAAAAACTCTGAGGTAAAACCAATTCACCCCCCTCTTGGGTTATTTGCATAAGTGTTCATTATATTTTCAATGTGGAGTTATGACATAAAACTCACCCTCCTAAGTATACCAGTTCCAAACAACAACAATAATCTTCCCAAAGGATATAGTTAACTCCTTTTCACACATATGAATGGTTCTCAAAACAAGATTATCATCCATAACAATCATGCATCATCTTTCATTATCAACACTTTCACTTCATCAAATAATATCAATATAGATTCACTTTTCATCATTCATATCTCACTCACCAATCTTGAACTCTTAGCTAGTTCATTAACACCATAAGACTTTTCACAAATCAAGTTCTAATACTCAAACACCAACATCACCATATGATTGTGAATTACATAAGAATAACAAGAATCAAACTCAATTACACAATTAATAGTATATCATACTACAAGTAATATACATATATCATCACTTCAACAATTAGCATTTATCAATATTCTGTTAGGTCTAGACGACCATTCACCCCTTAAATTTTGATGTTTACATAATGTATAAATTATTGATAATCTAATGAATTGTTGTTAAGTGACAGAACCAACTTTGTTAAAGGACTTAATTGTTATCTACATATATTGTCCATACTTAAAATGGAAAATATTCTATTAAGATAAAACCAGCGTCCAACGTGTTGTAAAACCAATAGCATCCATTGGCTATGATAACCGGTGTTATACACTTAGAATGTTCAACACTCACGTTCAATTGGTACAAGTCTCTTACACACTATTATAACATCCAACAGCGTATGAAAAGGTTATCCTAGCCGAAAAGGGAAGTACACGTATTCTGGTTCATAAAAATTCATTTTATCTCTCTTTATTTGAATTGCTAACATTTGAATTTAAGAAAAGAATATAATAGAAGAGAATAAAAAGTCTATACAGGATATTCCTCAAGGGTCATTTTCTCGAGGACAAGGAGCACATGTTACCTTTATTCCTTTCCTCTTCAATCAGAGCGTGCCATGTCACCTCAACTCCAAGTGTGAGACAACGGTCATTTCAAAGACTTAGTGCTAATCCCGTAACGAATCCTTCACTGAAGTCTATAAAAGGTAGTCCTTACCCAAAAAGTGAAGCATGAAAATATATCAAAAGAAAACAAGAATATCTCTGAAGAAAAACTCTACAAAAATCGCTAGACAATACATTGAATCTTTCATTATTTATCCTTTGTTAAGCAAATTTACTTTGTACTTGAGCTTTACTGTTTATTCACTCGTTTAGTGTTATTGAATCTTTGAATTCATTCAAACTATTGTTTGTGAAATCCAGAAGTGGCTTAGTATTAAAAAATAGTTGGGTTTTCTTAGATTCAAAGGGAGAAAATGATTAACTTTGGGTCCAAGGGAGGATCTTTCCTCCACTCCAACATGTCCATCTCAACAACATCACCCCAAACCCAAAATCAATCACAAATGAAATCAAAACCCCAAAAAACCAAGATTTATCATGAGCTCCCATGGATGCTCTATGAGAAAATGAAAATGGAACAAAGGAAGGAGTGGAGCATGCATGAAGGAGTCAAGTCAGTTTTCTATTCTTTTCCTTGACGCAGCTGGGCCATCCTGGACTTGAACCAGAGACCTCGCCCGTGAAGTAAATCATCGCACCTACAGTCCAACCAATTGGGAGAGAATCAATAGATTCCTTTTCGGGAGCGATTCATCCTTCCGAGGTATTTCTTTTTAATTCTACACCAAAATCTTGCGATTGTTGTTTTAACCAAAGATTTTGAGCACAACAACTTCCATCAAAGATATACTCAGCTTCAACTGTTGATAAAGCAACACAAGATTGCTTCTTGCAATGCCAAGATATTAGTGAGTTGCCTAGTAGGTGACAAGTTCCACTAGTGCTTTTTCTATCCAATTTGCACCTTGCAAAGTTAGAATCAGAATATCCTACTAAATTATATGATGCACCTTTAGGATACCAAAGACCAACTTTTGGTGTTGATTTGAGATATTTGAGGATCCTTTTGACTGCAGTGAGGTGTGATTCTTTGGGATTTGCTTGATATCTTGCACACAAGCACACACTCAACATAATATTTTGTCTACTAGCTGTTAAATACAGTAAGGATCCAATCATTCCTCTAAATCTTGACTCATAAACTTTCTTTCCTTTTTCATCTGAATCAAGATAAGTTAATGTTGCCATTGGGGTTGCAGCATCTTTGCTTTTATCCATTTCAATTTTGAGCAAGTTTGGCCAATTTTCTAAAAGCATTAAAAGCATCACTCTTGGATTTCAAAAACAAAGTCCATGTGAACCTAGAGTAATCATCAACAATGACAAGCCCATAGTAATTACCTCCTAAACTCATAGTTCTAGAAGGACCAAACAAATCTATGTGAAGTAATTCAAGGGGTCTTGAAGTAGAAACAACATTTTTACTTTGAAAAGAATTTTTTGTTTGTTTCCCCTTTTGATAAGCATCACATAATTTGTCCTTTTCAAACTTGAGTTTGGGTAAACCAATGACTAAATCCTTTTTAATTAGCTTGTTCATATGATGCATGTTAATGTGACTTGCCCTTCTATGTCATAGCCAAGATTCATTAATTTTACCTATTAGGCAAGAAGTGTTGTGAAAGAATGCACGATCTATGGAGAGTAAATAGATATTACCTTTTCTCTTACCTATATGAATCACCTCACCATTTTGTCCATCACATATCATGCAGCAACTGTCATTAAATGACACTTTGAACCCTTTGTCCCAAAGTTGGCTTATACTTAAGAGATTGTGCTTTAAACCTTCCACATAAAGAACATTTTTTATCATGGTTTTGAAATTGTTCCTATGTTTCCTTCTCCAATTATCTTCCCTTTGTTGTTGTCTCCATATGTGACAAATCCACCATCTTTAAGAGTCAAATTTCTGAGCATTGATATGTCACCAATCATATGTCTAGAGCATCCACTATCAAGATACCATAATGAAGATCTTGCTCTTAGACATACCTGCAAAATTCAAATCAATTTATAGAGGAAGGTACCCAATTGAGATTGGGTCCATAGGGGTTAGCTATTCTTCTTTTCTTTGGTACCCAAATGCATTCTCCATTTGGCACATAGAATCTCCTAGCATAGCATTTATTAGATGTGTGACCTTTCTTCATACAATAGTTTCAAGTTCTTGTTGTTGATGCTCTTTCAAAATAAGTCATGTGATTAAACCTTGGTTTTGAGACAACTTTTTGATAAAGCCAAGTTACATTTTCCTTTATAAAGCTTTTTCAAGAGATCAACCAAGTACTTATTTTCTGAAAGTATTACCATATGTTTTTCACCTTGACTTTTTTTGAACTCATCAAACTCTTTTTGCAAATCATTGTATTTGTCAACATTAGATGAAGAAGAAACACATACACATCCATTCATTTTGTAACTTGAAACAAGTTTTTCATTTTCTTCATTGAAGTTACAAATCGCAGTTTGTAATTCTGCAATTTTTGTGACATGCCATCTAAGATTTCCTTTTAGCCTAATATTGGATTTTGCAAGGTTTTGAGCCTCTTCTTGCATTTCTTGAAAAGCATCAAAAACTTGATCAAATTCAGAATTTACCTCAGTTTCAGCACTTGAGGATTCATCATCTTCATTTATTGTGGAAGTGAGACACACATTTGCTTCTTCCTTTTCAATTGATGATTCAGAAGTTGTTGACTCATTGTCTTCCCAAGCTATGTAAGCTCTCTTAGGCTTTCCTTCTTTCTTTATCTTGCTTTCACCTTGTTGCTTTTTCAAAAAGATAGAGCATTCAAATTTAATGTGGCTAGGCTTACCACATTCAAAGCAAATGAAATTGTTCTCACTCCTTCTATTGTTATTCTTTGTGAACTTTTTGTTCTTGTGTCTTCTCAAGAACTTGCTGAACTTTTTGATAATTAGATTCATGTTGTCATCTTCATCTTCTTCACTTGAGTCTTCCATCTTTGAGGATGCAGCTTTCAAGGCTATGCTTTTATGTTTCTTTTGTGCATCTTCTGCATTGGTTAGTTGTGACTTTTCAAGTTCATACTCAAGAAGCTTACCAAAAAGTGCAACCATGGACATTTTGGATAGATCTTTTGATTCTTTGATTGTTGTCACCTTTGGTTGCCATGGTCTTGTGAGACACTTCAAGATTTTGATGTTCAACTATTCAGCATCAAAGATCTTTCCAAAACCAAGAAGATGATTAACTATGTGAGTGAATCTTGTTTGGAGCTGAGATATGCTTTCAGTGGTGTTCATCTTGAACATTTCATACTCATGGATTAAGGCATGTTTTCTTGATCTTCTTACTTCGTCTTTATCTTCATGAGTTATCTCCAACATTTCCCACATATCCTTTGCACTTTTGCACCTAACAGTTCTAAAGAATTCATCAGAGAAAAGTGCAGAAGTAATCATATTCTTAGCTTTAAAATCATATTCAACAACTCTCTTTTCAACATCTTTCATTTCATCCCATTCTTTGGGAATCATATCATTACCAACAATATTTATAGGAATAACATGACCTTTTTCTATAGCATTCCAAGCACCTGGGTCATTTGATTGAATAAATATTTTCATTCTATTTTTTCAAAAATTGAAGTGCTCTCCTTCAAACATTGGAGAACGGTTGAGGAAGGCACCTTCCTTGAAGGTAATTTGTGTGGTATTCATTTTCTTTTAAACAAAGATAGTGATTTTGAATAACACTCAAGAACCTGCTCTGATACCAATTAAAAACAACAGGAATTACCCACAATAACCAAGAGGGGGGTGAATTGGTTTGATCTTAGTATTTAAAAATTGATTTCTAAAATTAGAGTTAAAGGATCTTAATCACTTTTAAAACCAAGAATGCTTTTAATCAATCAAATCACTCAGCTCAAGAAATCAATAGCTCAAAACAGAACTTGTTGAGTAATGATAATAATAACAAGAACAAATGAATAAGATAATTGATAGAGACGAAGGAATAGAAAAGCAACCCAAGAATTTATACTGGTTCACTTCTCAAAAGAAGCTACATCCAATTTCTTCTAATCAACACTAGATTAGAGTTCCACTATTATAAATTCCAGTTCTTACAAGCTTTGTATAACAAACTCTCTTTATCAATCCTAGATAAAGAATAGAAATCTAAAACCCTATTAGACTTCTAGTGAACAAGAACCAGAGAACATTACTCTGTTCTTCCTTAGAGAACACTACTCTGGCATAAGCTTCAAAGAACCCTTTTACAATAGCATCAAATAACAAACATTACAAAAATGAATTTACAACCAAAGATAATGGAGAGAAACAACCTGATGATCCAATGAATATGAATGCATGTGAGTTACCAATTAGAGTTGAATTGCAGAAAAAGAACTTTAGACCATGATCTCCAAAACTTCTTCGAAATCTCTTGCCCAAGAAATCATTCAATGCCCATGAAGATTCAAGAGTGGGACAA
Organism: Glycine tomentella; assembly: GCA_007407185.1. Lineage (NCBI taxonomy): Eukaryota > Viridiplantae > Streptophyta > Magnoliopsida > Fabales > Fabaceae > Glycine > Glycine tomentella. The sequence continues at coordinate 86,280 of PYAF01001412.1, read as the reverse complement.
GAACTTAGTTAACCTAGAAAATCACTTTCTAACTTTGAGAAGGCTTGTGTATGTTCAGAAAATTCGAAGTATTCAAGTTAAGTTTCAAGACAAGCCTTCTTCCTATTTATAACAGCTTTTTGTAACAGACTGTAATCAATTACACGCGCCAAATAATCGATTAAAATGACTTATGTAATCGATTAAATTGTCACTTAATCGATTAAAGTTTTCAAGGCTCCATTCTAGGTTTCACAACGAACAAAATAATCGATTAACCCAAGTTGTAATCGATTAAATCAAAGAAGTTTTATTCAGAAGCAGCTTGTGTAATCGATTACAATTTATGGTAATTGATTAAAGCAGTGAAGCAAGCTTTTTCAAAATAGCTTATGAAATCGATTACGATTAACGGTAATCAATTAAAACAGCAATGCATAACATTCATTTTACACTATGTAATCGATTACAAGAGTTGTGTAATCGATTAATATGTTCATCAAAGCTTTTTCAGTTTTAAACACGAACCAAATAATCGATTAAACCGTTGTGTAACCGATTAAAATAGTAGGATTACATTTTTCCAAAAACATTACTCAATTAATTCCTTTTTCAAAGTGTGAGTAGCTTTGATATTTTAATGAAAACATTTAAGCATGTGTTAAGACTCTCGGCAAGCATACCGATTTGTCATTGTAAGTTACAAAATTTTATAAGATCGGCTCCACAGGGACTTAAGCTTACTCAGTTAATCCAATTATAACTTAACAGTTCAAAATGTTATGTACAAGTAGGTTAAGCAGAATTTCATTTGTTTAAGAGATAACTAAACGTTGTGTAACACCCCGTAGGCCTCCGACGTGTTATCATTAATAATATCAGATTAGCGTATGAAATAGCAAATATACAGTTCAGCGGAAACACAGGATCGTTTTCTTGATACATTATGTATGGAATCACATAACAGAACCATAAAATCACGCCCCTGCTGATCCAGTTTATCAAAATCAACATAATAAGACAGATAACAGA
>PYAF01001412.1:61876-74870 GCA_007407185.1 Glycine tomentella | reverse complement strand
CTGACTTGTTTTTAATCATTGCAATTAATTATTATTTCTGTTTAATTTTATATATTCTGCCAAATTCCTTCAAAAACCCCCCCAACACGTTTTCAATCCCTTAAACATCGACAATTGATCCTTGAGAAACGACCTAGGAGTCACTTTCCTAGTACTACATTAAATAAATATTAATTTGACGGAGTACGACCTTCGATCACTGTCCAACCTGAACTTCAAGATTTTTAATGGAAGCCTTAGTGTTCTTTTGATTTGAAATGGACATCTGCACAAACTGAGTTAGAGTATCTTCCATTTTTGATATTCTATCAGATTGAGCTTCTTGTTGTGGTGGACCCATATTTGAAGAACCTACATAAGATTTGTTAGAGGGACCTACAAAAGAAGAGTTAGTGGGACCATAATATGCATTATCATTTTGCTGCCTCCAGCCATAAGAACTTGGATCATCTCTATAGCTTTGGTAATTTCCTTGGAAGTTTTGTTGAGATCTGGTTTGATTTTGCATATAATAAGCCTCTTCTTCTTGTTAGCAATCACCATGTGCTTGATGAAATTGTTGAGGAAGTTTGCCTATTTGCTTGGTCAAGGCCTCTATTTGTTGAGTGAAGAACTTATTTTGAGCTAGAATTGCATTCTGAGTATCTAACTCCAGTATACCTTTCCTTTGAATCAGAGATCTATCATGGTGAGACTGGTAATCACTGGCTGCTATGGAGTCAATGTTACAATTGCTTCCTCCGGGCTCTTTGACATCATCGTACCTCCAGCTGAGGCATCAAGAATCATCTTTGTTTGAGCTCTCAAACAACTGTAAAAAATATGTAATTGTGCAATACCATCAAAGTTATTGTTTGGACACCTACGTAGTAAAGATTTGTATCTCTCCCATGTTTCACAGAGAGGTTCATTAAACCCTTAGGAAAAGTAGCAATTGCTGATTTTGTGCTTATGAATCTGGATGGAGGAAAGAATCTAGCAATAAATTTTTCTTCTACTTCTTCCCAAGTGCTAAGAACTTTGTTATTGTTAGGTTGGGATTGAAGCCATACCTTTGCCTTACCTGTCAAGGAGAACGAAAAGGCTCTGAGATAGATAGCTTCAACGTCTGTATCAGAGACTCCCATGGTATTGCACATCTCCATGAAGGTGGACAAATGAGTGTATGGATCTTCATGATCCATTCCGAAAAAAGGGTGTGATCCAATTAAGCTGAGCAATGCGAGCTTTAATTCCACAACTTTTTTATTGAAAGGTGGAATGACTATGATGTTGTAATGTTTTGGTCCTTGTTGATAAGCATAGTCACCAAGAGTCCTCCTTGGTGGTCTATTTTCTTCTCCCCCTCTATCAGCCATATTTAGAGGTGGCTTTACTAGTGAAGGAGAATTAAAATGGAAGAAGATTTTACTTGGTAGCTCTTTGGCTGTTTGTTTCTTTTTCCCTTTGGTAATTTTCTAAATTTAATAACGATGTATCTACAAGAAATTTACCTCAAAAGGAAAAAGGACAAACTTGCAATAATTTGTAAGTACCGAGGTTAGGGAAAGTAAATAAAATAAAACACAAGAGAATTTATACAAAATTAAAAATGAAAGTAAAGAAAAAGTCTTATTCAACTGAAAAATTAAATTTGAAATAACTGAGCGAGCGACTCAAGTCCCTGGCAACGGCGCCAGAAACTTGTTAAGACTTACCGATTTGTTATTATAAGTTACAAAATTTTATAAGATCGTCTCCACAGGACTTGAACTTACTCAGTTAATCCAATTATAACTTAACAGTTCAATAGTTATGTACAAGTAGGTTGAGTGGAATTTCATTTGTTTAAGAGATAACTAAACTTAGCAAAAATGAAATATAATTATGAGAAATTGGGATTGGATTTCACCATTCTTATCCTTTTATATCCAATTAATATTACCATGCATAAATAATCGTCTATCCTTATTGATGCACACTAGTTTACCTTGAATCGATCCCTCGCATTCGAGTTCTAAGGATATCTACCGAATATCGATTTCTCATATATGAAGTAATACCCCAACATTAAGAATTATAACCACGTGTTTAATGCAATCAAAACATTATGCCATATTCCTAGCAACGTAACGTAATGAGTAAAATCATTCGGTTCAAACCCTACTAAGATTACTTTCCAGTCTCACCTAGAGTTAAATTCATGAAACTAGTGATCAAGTAGAATCAAGCATTAAGGACAAAATGAAATTACCAATAAGGAATAGAAAGGATTCATGCGTAAATAAATATTAAAAGAGATGCATAGGGTTAAGAAGATTATATCCAATCCTCATAGAAGCTAGCTACTTATAGTGGAGAGAACCTCCTCACGGGAAGAATTGACAAAGAGCCCCATCACCGCTTTTTTTAGGCAAAGTCTCCACACTAATCCTCACTTCTCTCACTTTCCTAATCTACCTACTACTAGTATTTAAGCTCCTAAACTAAGAAACAAGTCTTAGGAAGCAAGGGAATGAAGAATTGATGCCTTTGTCGTCCAAATTAGTGGCCTATTTATAACATTTTCCTCTTGCCTGCTTCCACTCACCCAGGCGAGTGGTTTGGCCTATGTTTGCTCGCCTGGGCAAGCTTAACTTATCATCTTGGGACTTGAAGCTCACCTGGGTGAGCCAAATACACTGGAATTGGTCGCCTGGGCGATTTAAAAGCTTAGCCCTGAAGAATGCTTTGGGCTTGGATGGGTTTTGGACCTGTTTTGCTTGTAACACCTCCCAAATTTGTTTTTTAGTCCCTTCTTTGCATGTTTTGCTTGTTCGAAAGCTTTGGAATTCATCAAACCTATTAAAATGCAAAATATGATTGGACAAATCTTCCAAAATATGAAAAACAGCATTATCTAAGTAATAATTACAAATCAACTAGGTTTAAGGCAAGTTTATAGATAAAGTTAATGAAATCAAAAGATAAGTGCCAACATTTTTAACTAAAGTATGGCACTTATCAGCATGTTAATGATTATGTGCATGCAATGCAAGGATCAAAAGATTGGTCTCTCATACACTTCATTTGAATTACAATCTTCAAGGCATGTGAAAAGCTCAAAACTTTCTTCTAAATCATAAGCTTCATTCTTCTTGTTGCTCCCCCTACATCCAACAAGAACATGAATGGAATAATGTGATTCAACCATAAAGGCCCAAACTCACAAGGCATAATTCTATCACACATGATCCACCTTAAATCTTATTTTCCAAGCCTACTTATCACTTCAAAAATTGCACCAATGGTTCACATCAACCATGAAACCTCTCAATCCTATAAAATTGGTACATTTCTCACAACTCATACAAGTTGGAAATCCTATGAAAAACTTGAAAAAATGCCTAAATTCAACAAAAACAAAATACATCAACTACAAAATGTTTATTTTTTTAATTTTCTATATGTAAAAATAGTAAAAAGAGAAAAAACAATAAAACAAAACAAGTACAGCAAAACAAAAACAGAAAACAGACAGAAACAAAAAACAGACAGAACAACATACAGCTAAGCAGAAAACAAAAACTGATAAATGCCACATTTTAGTAAAAATAGGACTTTTTAGAAGGCACTTATCCGTTGTCTTCATTAAAATTATTCATGAAATTACCCTAAAAACCTAGTTAAATTGTGCTTGTATTTAGTTAAGTTATGCTTTTATGTTTTAAGAAGATTCGTCCAAACTAATAATGCATTTTGATAGGTTTAAAGATTACGAAGTTTCCGAGCATGTAAAGCCAATCAAAAAGGGTGTTCGAAGCAAAAATGGAAGTTCCACAAGCAATCCAAGCCCAACATCATCAAAGCCCAAAGAAATCTTCAGCACTAAGATTTAAGCTCGCCCAGGTGAGCTCCCTCAGGCCAAATTGGTCGCCCAGGCGAGATACAAGTTCCAAGGAGATATACTTAAGCTCGCCCATTCGAGCAAAATATGAAGGAATTGGCTGCCTGGGCGAGCAAAGCAGATAGGAGGCAAAAACTATATAAAGGCTACGGATTTGGAGGGGATGGCATGCTTTTTGGCACCAAAATTAGTCCTTGGTTCATGTTTTAAACTTAGGAATCCTTTTAGTTGATAGTAGAGAGTTAGGGAAGTGAGAGAGGTGAGGTTTGTAGTGGAGACTCTGCCCAAAAAAGGATCGATGACGAGTTGCTTCATCAGTTATTCTCTTGAGGAAGTTCTCCCAATGCTCGCTTAAGCTTCTCTAAGGATTAGACGTACTCTTCTTATCCCTATGTTCTTTTAATTTTCATCTATGCATGCATTATTCTATTTCTTATTTGTGATTTCATTTTATGCTTAATGTGTGATTCTAAGTAATCACTAGTTTCATGAATTTAAACTCTAAAGGCGACTAGAAAGTAAATTTAGGGTTTGAACCGAATGATTTCACTCATCATGTTACGTTGCTAGGAATAGAGCATAACATTTTGATCGTATTAAACACGCGATGAGGATCTTAATGCTAGGGTATTTTATTTAATATGCGAGGAATCAATATTTCATAAATATCCTTAGGACCTTAAAATACGAGGAATCGAATTAGGGTTATTCAAAGTGTACGACAATGAGAATAGAAAGATAATGCATAGGTAAGATTGATTGAATATAATAGGGGTAAGTAAGATGAAATCCAATCCTACGCTTTCCTTGACTTAAAACTCGTTTATTTATTTTCGTAGTTTTTAACTTTGTTTTACGCTACATCATTATACCAATGAACCTTCGTTTAAAACCTTCTGTACATAAACTATTGAACTGATAGAAATATTTAAATTAACTAACGTGAACTCAAATCCCTGTGGAGACAAACTTTATAAATTTTGCAACTTGCAACGATAACACGGTATGATTGTCGAAAATTCCTAACAAAAACAAGTACAGATTCAAAAACTAAAACAAAATACAGAAACAAAAAATAACAACAGATACAATAAACAGAAAATAAAGAAAACAGATAAAACAAATTTTGTAAATCCTTCCCCCCCACACTTGAAGTGCACATTGTCCTCAATGTGAGCATGGAACGAAATGCAACCAAAGAGACAACATATAAAAGAAGGAAAAAGGAAACTCTTCAAGTATCATTCAAGGCACGTCATTACATAAAATTGGCAAGACCAAAGAAAGGTCCGCCACAAGCTCCTCCTCCACTTGAGGGCTCTCATGAAAAAGCTTGAGTTGGTGACCATTCACTTTGAAGACTTTGCTAGTAACTTCATTTTTAATCTCAACTACACCATGAGGAAAAACATTAGTAATAACAAAAGGACCATTCCATCTAGATCGAAGTTTACTAGAAATAAGCTTAAGGCGAGAGCTAAACAAAAGCACTTTTTGGCCAATATGGAACTCCTTCCTAAGAATCCTAGAGTCATGAAACCTCTTCCCTTTCTCCTTGTAAAACTTGGAGTTCTCATAGGCTTTTAAGAGGATCTCCTCAAGTTCTTGCAATTGAAGCTTCATTTCCATACCCGCTTCATCAAATGTCATGTTACAACTCTTTTTCACTACTCAAAAAGCACAGTGCTTAATCTCCACCGGAAGGTGGCACGCCTTTACCAAAAACCACCCTATAAGGAGACATCCCTCGAGGTGTTTCGTAAGCAATCCTGTGAGCCAATAGAGCATCTTCAAGTAGCTTGATCCAATCCTTCCTATTGAGTTTCACTCCCTTCTGCAACACTTGCTTGATCTCTCTATTAAAAACATCTGTTTACCCATTAGTTTGGGGATAAGAAGCTGTACAAACTCTATGCATAATCCCACACTTCTGGAGTAAGGATGTCAATGACCTTTTACAGAAATGACTCCCCTGGTCACTGATAATGGCTCTAGGCACACCAAACCTGCAAAAAATGTTAGATATCACAAAATCCACAACAAGTTTAGAATCATTAGTTATGGTGGCCTTAGCTTCAACCTATTTAGAAACATAATCAATATCAAGAAAAATATATGAAAAACCATGAAAAACAAGAAATGGACCCATAAAACAATACCCTATACATTAAAAAATCTAACAGAAAGTACTATTGAGGCATCTCACGCCTATGTGTAATGGTCCCTCCCACTTTCTGACACTACTCACAAGTGGTGGAAATATGATGAGCATCTCTAAACGTGGTGGGCCAATAGAACGCATAGTCTAACACCCTCCTAGCGGCCCACTCAGGAGCAAAAATGACCGCCAGTAGGTGTACCATGACAAAACTGAAGAATAGATTGAATCTCATGATCTAGCACACACTTGTGGATCACTTGGTCACTACCTCCACAAATAAGAATCATTCCACAATAATATTTAGCATCACTCTTAAGTTTATCTATTTGAGACCCAGATGCATGAGGTGGGACAATAGATGCAACAATGAAAATCACAATGTCAACAAACCAAGGTGTAACATGTGATGAATGCAAATGCATCAAATGCTTATTAGGGAAATTATCCTTTATAGAAAGGACTCAACAAGTCCCTCAATCGTGCTCAAATGATCAGCAACCAAGTTTTCTGCACCACTCTTGTCCTTAATCTCAATGTCAAACACCTGAAGAAGAAGCAACCACATAATCAATCTAGGTTTAACATCAGGCTTCTTCAATAAGTACTTCAAAGCTGCATGGTCAGTAAAGTGTTAGATACAGGGGGAGCTGGAAGAGGATCAACACAAGGATGAAGCCATGTGTCTTAAATAGATTTTAGCTTTTTACATGTCATTCAATTGTAATTTGTTAAGTTGTTTAAGAGCCTCATCTATGATCCCATGCATTGCATAAACATGATCATTAGCATGCATACATGATTTGTGAAAAGCATAAAGGTTTACATGTTTGCATAAAGAAGTAAATTTCTCATGGTTAAGTTTTGAAAAATCACATTGTGCACTGACTTAATCGATTACCAGCATTGGTAATCTATTAATTAAGACATGAAGAACTAAATAATCGATTACAAGGAAATGGTAATCGATTACATAGTACAAAACACAAAATATGTCTCCCTAGGTTAATTGATTACCATCTAATCGTAATCGATTACATTAGCATGTTTTGAAACAGAGACTGTATGTGATAATTGATTACAAGTTGTTTTAATCAATTACATTGTTCATATATCTTTTCCAGAAAGAACTAAGAACACTTTAATCAATTAAATGGGATATTAATTGATTACTTTTGTTAAAATAATCAATTACATCGACGACTTAATCGATTTTATGTAGTTAAATCTATTTTCTATAAAAAGTTTTTGGGTCTTTTGTTTTAGATAGAACTTGATTTTGCGAATTTCCAATCACTTTCAAAAGCCCTCACATTCTGAGAATAGATATTCTGAGTTACATGATCTTGTTTCAAAACCAAGAACTCATGCATCATTGATCATGTTGGTTTAAACAAGATTTGACAAGAGTTTTTCAAAGAGAGCTGATTCCAAGAATTGCATTCATTCAACCTGAGTTTGTTTGGTAAAATTCATCCACTCATATTCTGAGAATCATAAGGTTGTATCTCTCTTAAACTCTTGTTGTGATTTGATTGTTTGGTAAAATTCATTCACTCATATAGATTTGGTGTTCTCTTAATTCTCATCTTGTTGTCTTAATTTGCTTATCTTGTGGTTAATCTTTTCAATATCAACTGATAGATTTTCTGGTATTGCTTTAAGTGAAGGGTGAATCTTGATTGATAGAAAGTTCCAGTTTTAAAAAGGGTGCACTTGTGATACGATCTTTAATCCGCTGTTAGTTTTCAAAGAAATTTGTAAAATCCTTGTTTTAACCAATTCACCTTCCCCCTTGGTTAATTGTGTGTGTTCATATCATTTTCAACTGGTATCAAGAACTGGTTCTTGAGTTTTATTCAAGATCACTATCTTTTTAAAGAAAATGAATATCATACAAACTACCTTCAAGGAGGGTGCCTCCCTCAATCGTCCTCCAATGTTTTAAAGGAGTGCATTTCGTTTTTGGAAAAACAGAATGCAAATTTTCATTCAATCAAATGACCCCCGTGCTTGGAATGCAATAGAAAAAGGTACTTTTTCCTACAAAAACTGTTGATAATGAAAGGATTCCCAAGGAGTGGGATGAGATGACGGATGCAGAAACGAGAATTGTGCAGTATGATTTTAAAGCTAAGAACATGATTACTTCTGCAGTTTCCTCTGATGAATTCATTAAACTTTTGTTGTAAAAGCGCAAAGGAGATGTGGGAGATGTTGGAAGTCACTCATGAAGGGACAGATGAAGTAAGAAGATCAGGGAAGCATGCCTTGATTTATGAGTATGAAATGTTCAAGATGAACACCACAAAAAACATATCTCAGCTCCAAACAACATTCACTCACATTGTCAATCATCTTCATGGTCTTGGGAAGAAATTTAATGTTGAAGAATTGAACATCAAAATCTTGAAGTGTCTCACAAGACCTTGGCAACCAAAGGTTACATCAATCAAGGAATCAAAAGATTTATCCAAGATGTCCATGGTTGCACTTTTTGGTAAGCTTCTTAAGTATGAACTTGAAATGTCACAGCTAACACATGCAGAAGATGCAAAAAGAAACACAATAGTGTAGCCTTGAAAAATGCATCGTCTAATTGGGAAAAGGAACTCAAGCAAAGATGAAAGTGATGAACACAGGAACCTAATAGTCAAAAGATTCAGTAAGTTCATGAGGAGGAACAAAAACAAAAAGTTTTCAAAGTTCAACAAAAGAAATGATAACAACAACAACACCAACTTCACTTGCTTCGAATGTGGTAAGCCTGGTCACATTAAATCTGAATGTCCAATCTTTTTGAAGAAGTAATTAGGTGAGAAAAAGACAAAGAAAGAAGGAAAGCCAAAGAAGGCATACATAGCATGGGAAGACAATGATTCAACAATTTCTGGATCAACAAGTGAGAATGAAGAAGCAAATGTTTGTTTCACTTCTACATTAGTGAAGATGAAGATTTCTCAAGTGCTAAATCAGAGGTAAATTCTGAATTTGATCAAATTGTTGATTCTTTTCATGAGATGCATGAAGAAGCTCAAAAGATTGCACAATTCAACAATAAGCTGAAAGGTAATCTTAGATGGCATGTCACCAAACTTGCAGAAATGCAAACTGAACTTTGTGACTTGAAAAAAGAAAATGAAAAACTTGTTTCAAGCTACAAAGCTAATGGGTGTGTATGTGCCACTTCTTCTTCTAATGTTGATAAATGCAAGATCTTACAAAAGGAACTAGATGATTTCAAAAAAACTCAAGGTGAAAAGTATATGTTATTACTTTCTGAAAATTCTTATTTGGTTGATCTTTTGAAAATGCTTTATAGAGGAAAATACAATCTAAATCAAATGCTAAGCGTACAAAACTATGTTGGAGATACTTCTGGTTTAGGTTACAAACATGGAGCAAAACCTTTTGGAAATACAAATTTTGTACCACCAAAACAGAAAAATCAAGGAGGCCTTTCAAAATCAAAGTATAATCAATTGACTCATTTTGAAAAGGCATCAAAATCTATAACTTGCAATTATTGCATGAAAGAGGGTCATACATCCCATAGGTGCTATGCTAGAAGATTTTATGTGCCTAATGGTGAATGTATTTGGGCCCCTAAGAAAAAGAGAAAACCAACTAACCCCTATGGACCCAACCTAAATAGGGTACCGTTCTTTGTCACTTAAGTGAAAGGTTGCAGGTGTGTCTTAGAGCAAAATCATTATTATGGTACCTTGATAGCGGATGCTCTAAACACATGACAGGTGACATATCCATGCTTAAAAATGTTACTCTAAAAGATAGAGGATTTGTCACTTATGGCGACAACAATAAATGAAAGATATTTGGAGAAGGAAACATAGGAGATAACTTTAAAACCATGATAAAAAAATGTTCTCTATGTGGAAGGTTTAAAGCACAATCTCCTAAGCATAAGCCAACTATGTGATAAAGGATTCAAAGTTTCCTTCAATGATGTTGTTTGATATGTGATGGTCAAACCGGTGAAGTTATACCTGTAGGTAAAAGAAAAGGTAATATCTACTTATTCTCTATAGAACATGCATTTATTCACAACACTAGTTGCCTAGTAAGTAAAGTTAATGAAGCATGGCTATGGCATAGGAGAGCTAGTCACATAAACATGCATCATATGAACAAGCTTATAAGAAAAGACTTAGTCATCGGCTTACTTAAAATTAAGTTTGAGAAGGACAAACTATGTGATGTTTGTCAAAAGAGGAAACAAACTAAGATTTCTTTTTCAAAATAAAAACTTTGTTCATAAGATCCAAAAGTGATGCTTTCATGGCATTTAAAAAATTAGCCAAGCTCATTCAAAATGAAAAAGATTGCAAAATAATCTCAATAAGAAGTGATCATGGTGGTGAATTCCAAAATGAGTACTTTGAAAATTTTTGTGAAGAAAATGGAATCAACCACAATTTTTCAGCTCCAAGAACACCTCAACAAAATGGTGTTGTGGAGAGGAAAAATAGATCCTTTGAAGAATGAGCAAGAACTCTTCCTAATGAGACAAATTTGCCAAAACATTTTTTGGTTGATGCGGTGAGTACAGTTTGCTACACTTTGAATAGATTGCTCATAAGGCCTATTTTAAAGAAAACTCTTTATGAACTAGAAAACCAAACATCTCTCACTTAAGAGCATTTGGTTGTAAGTGTTTTGTTTTAAACAATGGTAAAGATTCTCTTGGCAAATTTGATTATAAACCTGATGAAGCAATCTTTCTTGGATATTCATTACAAAGTAAAGCTTATAGAGTCTTTAATAAAAGAACTTTGTGCATGGAAAAATCTGTACATGTTATTTGTGATGAATCTAACTCCTCCAAAGAGGAAAAGAAGTGTGATATTGATGCAGGTCTAATAGAAGAGTTTATACAATTTAATGGATCAAAAGAAAAAGAAAAGGAAGAACCAAATGCAAAAATAGAACATTCAACACCTATCCAAAAGCCTAAAGATTGGAGAACTACAAGAGACCTCTCCCTTGACAACATCGTTAGTGAAGTTTCTAAGGGAGTTTCTACTAGATCCTTACTAAGAAATCTATGTTGGGATATGGCTTTTGTTTCACAAATTGAACCCAAGAGCATTGACCAAGCTTTGCTTGATGAACATTTGATGATTGTCATGCATGATCAACTGAATCAGTTCAAGAGAAATGAAGTTTAGGAACTTGTTCCTAGACCCTCTTCTCACAAGCCTATTGGCACCAAGTGGGTTTTCAAAAACAAACTTAATGAAAGTGGCATCATAGTTAGAAATAAAGCTAGATTGGTTGCAAAAGGTTACAACCAAGAGGAAGGCATAGACTGTGATGAACCTATGCTCCAGTAGCAAGGTTATAGGCCATTAGGTTGTTGCTTGCATATGCTTGTTTGATGGATTTTAAACTATTTCAAATGGATGTAAAAAAGTGTTTTTCTAAATGGATATATTGAGGAAGAAATCTATGTTGATCAACCTCCTGGTTTTGTTGATTTCAAATATCCAAACCATGTTTTTAAATTAAGAAAAGTTCTTTATGGTTTAAAACAAGCTCCAAGGTCTTGGTATGAAAGATTGAGCAACTTCTTGCTTAGTCAATCCTTCATAAGAGGACAAGTGGACAAAACCTTGTTCATCAAGAAAAATGGCAATGACATCTTGTTGGTTCAAATATATGTTAATGATATAATATTTTGCTCAACTAATCAATCTTTGTGCAAGAAATTTTCTATCTCAATGCAGAATGAGTTTGAAATGTCTATGATGGGAGAGTTAACATTCTTTCTTGGCCTTCAAGTAAAGCAAATAAAGAATGGGACATTTCTAAGACAAACCAAATACTGCTATGAAGTGATCAAAAAGTTTGAAATGGAGAAAAGCAAGGATGCTGCAACTCCAATGGCAACATCAACCTACCATGATTCAGATGAAAAAGGAAAGAAGGTTGATGAGTTAAAATACAGAGGAATAGTTGGATCCTTGTTGTACTTGACTGCAAGTAAACCAGACATCATGTTGAGTGTGTGTTTGTGTTCAAGATATCAAGCAAATCCCAAAGAATCACATCTCACAGCAGTCAAGAGAATCATCAAATATCTCAAATCAACACCAAGAGTTGGTCTTTGGTATCCCAAAGGTGCATTACTAAACTTAATTGGATACTCAGATTCTGATTTTGCAGGGTGCAAATTGGACAAGAAAAGCACTAGTGGAACATGCCACTTATTGGGCAGCTCACTGGTCTCATGGAATTACAAGAAACAATCTTATGTTGCTTTTTCAATTGCTGAGGCTGAGTACATCTTTGCTAAAAGCTGTTGTGCTTAAAGTTTATGGTTGAAGCAACAACTACAAGATTTTGGTGTAGAATTAAAGGAAATACCTTCGCTATGTGACAACACAAGTGCTTATCAACATATTCCAGAATCCAATAATGCACTCAAGGATCAAGCACATTGAGATAAGGCATCATTTCCTCAAAGATCACATCCAAAAGGGTAATTGTTCAATTGAATTTGTTGATACAAATAATCAATTGGCTGATATTTTCACTAAAACCATGGTTAGAGATAGATCCTATGCACTTAGAAACATGCTAGGTATCCTTGATGAATCTAATATATGCTAGCTGTAACACCCCGTAGGCCTCCGACGTGTTATCATTCATAATATCAGTTTAACGTTTAAAACATGGTTTATAAAACCCAGCGGAAGCACAGAATCGTTTTTCTTGATGCATTATGTATGAACTAACATCAAAGTCACATACACAAAACACAAAGGCACACCCCTGCTGATCCAGTTTCTCATAACTTTACTCATTAAGACAGATACTAACAGAGTTAGGCAGTTTTAACAGATATACACCATAAGAACTCAGGAGAACTCGCCTCCTAAACATATCATATCTAGTTCTGTACAATATATACACATCAGTACTCACACCACATCGTGTGATACAAAAGA
>PYAF01001412.1:51173-61776 GCA_007407185.1 Glycine tomentella | reverse complement strand
ACCAATCCACGCTATTAGCGCCAGTCTCCACGCTGATAGCGTGAGATGGTCGAAACAAAAGGCCTGATTTACTCATCTCGCGCTACTAGCGCCATACCTCACGCTACTAGCGCCATCCATTCGAATGATCCACGCTGTTAGCGCGGCATCCCACGCTGTTAGCATGGGATTTTTTTTTTTTTGAAACCAGGTTATTATACTAGCATGCTGATAATTTGCCATACTACATGATAACTCACTAAAAAATTAGCCATGTATCAAATATGATTGAAATTGCAAATTCTGCTGAAAAACACTGTTAAATCTGCATAATTGACAGGAATAATCGATTATTGTGAAAAATAATCAATTATTTGAAGCTTAAAGGCTTTTTAGAAGCAAAACCTTGCTGGAGTAATCGATTACTATGACAAATTAATCAATTACTTGATGTTTTAACTGAATCCAGAAACATAAATTCTCTGGAGTAATTGATTACATTATCGAATTAATTGATTACAAGAAGCTCGAAACTATTCCAAAACTAAACTTTCTCTGGAATAATCGATTACACAATGTGGTAATCGATTACTGAATGCTTGAAAACTAAATCCGTTTACAAAACTCTCTGGAGTAATCAATTACACTTCATTTTAATCGATTACGTTGTGTTTTAGAGACTCTATTTTCCTTGAAATAATCGATTACGAGGCTTGTGTAATCGATTATCTATGGCGTTTTTGTAAAAGCAGCAATATTTTTTGGAAATCTAAACTAAAAATCTTATCTTAAATTTAAATTTTAAACTTGTTTATGAGCAATTAATCCTCTTGAAACTCGAAATGGTTGTTGCTAACATTTGAAATTCAAAATAAACCTCCAAAAATCTCTACAAATACAAGCTTTCTAAGAGAGAAAATCTCACACCAGAAAAAATCTTTCTTTCTCTTCTGCAAATTGTGCCTCTGTTCTGTGCTTTCTCTCTCTCAAATCACAAACCTCTGCCCATTCATTCTTTCACCCAAAACCCATCATGTCTACCCCCAAAAGATCAAAGTCCAACAAAAGAAAGGTTGGGGAATCATCCAATGCAGCTGCGAACAAGTTAAATTCCTGGTTCACCAATGGGGCTGAGAGGCATAACTATATGCATTCAATGCCACCAAATTGGTCTACCCTCCCATGTACATTGACCTTGATTGGTTTGTTTCTGAGGGATTCCAATTCCCTGCCATCATAGAAGCTTAGGGGTTAAAGAAATTTGTAGAGATGAAGGGTACCTTCTACCCTGAATTAGTGAAGGTGTTCTACACTTGTGCTAAGGTTAGCATGGATGGCACTATCCGCTCCCAAGTCAATGGAGTGGTCATGGAAATAACTACAGAAGTATGGCACGCAGTTGCTGGAATTTCCTATGAAGGAGTTAGGAAATTTGAGGAAGAAATTGACGGCTACAATAAGATTGACACCTACAAAGGGATGTTGCAAGACCTTGAAAAAAGGCTGAAGCTGAGACTTGGAACTGGAAGCATGACTGGTGAAGATAGTCTTATTCACTACATCATAACATACATCCTCACACCTAGATCATCCAACCATGCTCAAGTGACTAATGAAGATTTACAGTTGGTTTATGGGATGAAAACAACAACCCAACTGAATTGGATTCTCATCATTGAGAAGAAAATGTTGAAATCCAAGAGGTTAATCAGTTACCAATTTCCTTATGTTGTTTTGGTTTTTAGGTTCATTGATTATTTTGGAGTGGATGTCTCCAATGAGATTGTGGATACCACAACCAACAGCCTCATCACTGTGAAGCACCTCAACAGGCTTGGCTTGGTGAAGACCCCTAATGGGTGGCTGATGGCTGGAGAGCAAGCTCCATCAGCTGGTGCTGAAGAAGGTGAAGAAGAGGAAGAAAATGATGAAGTTGCTCCTGCTCCAAAGCAGTATACTAATTTTGAATCTCTAATGATTCAAAAGATGGATGCAATTTTGGCTCTACATCATGAGCATAGGGCTGAGACTAATTCCTCTATGGAAGAGATTACCTCTAGGCTAGCAAACATTAAGACTAGGATGGATTTCAAAGACTTTGAAAATCTCTAGCTTAGTTGTAGTAATTTCTTGCTCTTAGGCTGTGGTTGTTTTATTCTAGTTTTATTTGTTTTTAGTTAATTGTCTTTCTTACTTTATGACTGTTTAAATATTTTGTACTGCACTTTAAATGATTGAATAAAAATTTTGGTTATTGTTTCATGTCTTCCTTACTTATCCTGTTCTAAAATGGTATTTTTTGTCTTTGAAAAGACAAAATGGGGAGAAAAATGAACATATGTGCAAATACAAACTTAAAAATAATTCACAAAATTGGACTATAAAATCTAAATTATTATTGCTCTGGACTTTATGTAAAATTACCTAAGATAGGGGGAGCAATTTAAGGAATGATCTTTGTTTATACAAGCATACTTGACACTTGCTCTTGGCAAAAAGCTTATTTGATTTCAGGTTATCAAGTATAAAGCTCCTAGCATTCATCCCTCAAAAGCACATGAAGGCTAACAATGTTAAATTGAAATTTGGCATGATCAAAGCCAAAAAGGGGGAGATTGTTAGATATAGGGGGAGCTGGAAGGGGATCAACACAAGGATGAAGCCATGTGTCTTAAATAGATTTTAGCTTTTTACATGTCATTCAATTGTAATTTGTTAAGTTGCTTAAGAGCCTCATCTATGATCCCATGCATTGTATAAACATGATCATTAGCATGCATACATGATTTGTGAAAAGCATAAAGGTTTACATGTTTGCATAAAGAAGTAAATTTCTCATGGTTAAGTTTTGGAAAATCACATTATGCACTGACTTAATCGATTACCAGCATTGGTAATCTATTAATTAAGCCATGAAGAACTAATTAATCGATTACAAGGAAATGGTAATTGATTACACAATAAAAAACACAAAATATGTCTCCCTGGGTTAATTGATTATCATCTCATCGTAATCGATTACCTTAGAATGCTTTGAAACAAAGATTGTCTATGATAATCGATTACAAGTCATTTTAATCGATTACATTGTTCATATATCTTTTCCAAAAAGAACTAAGAACACTTTAATCGATTAAATGGGATTTTAATCGATTACTTAAGTTAAAATAATCGATTACATGTACGATTTATTCGATTACATGCAGTTAAATTTGTTTTCTGTAAAAAGTTGTTGGGTCTTTTATTTTAGACAGAACTTGATTTTGCGTATTTACAATCACTTTCAAAAAGCCCCCACATTCTGAGAATAGATATTTTTAGTTACATTGATCTTGTTTCAAAACCCAGAACTCATGCATCATTGATCATGTTGGTTTGAACAAGATTTGACAAGAGTTTTTTAAAGAGAACTAATTCCAAGAATTGCATTCATTGAACCTGAGTTTGTTTGGTAAAATTCATTTACTTATATTCTGAGAATCACGAGGCTGTATCTCTCTTAAACTGTTGTTGTGATTTGATTGTTTACTTTTTTTCTTGTAAGTTCTTAGATCAAAGAGGTTCTTTAAAGCTTTTCTAGAGTAGTGTTCTCTAGAGGGAAGAATAGAGAAGGGTTCTCTAGTTCTTGATCATTAGAAGTCTAAAGGGGTTTTAGATTTCGTTTCTTTATCTAGGGTTGATGAAGGTGATCACTTGTAAGCTTGTAAAGAACAGATTTTGATATAGTGGAACTCTAGCCAAGGTTTGGTTAGAAGAAACTGGATGTAGCTTCTCTTTTGAGGAGTGAACCAATATAGATTTGGTATTCTCTTAATTCTCATCTTGTTGTCTTAATTTGCTTATCTTGTGGTTAATCTTTTCGATATCAGCTAATAGATTTTTTGCTATTGCTTAAAGTGAAGGGTGAATCTTGATTGTTAGAAAATTTCAGTTTTAAAAAGGGTGTACTTGTGACACAATCTTTAATCCGCTGCTAGTTTTCAAAGAAATTTTTAAAGTCCCTGTTTTAACCAATTCACCCCCATCTTGGTTAATTGTGTGTGTTTATTTCATTTTCATAAAGACAGTGAGATGGGAGCAAAGCAAATAAAATCTGAATCTATCTAAAGCAAAAATAATAGCCAAAAGCTCATTCTCAATGGTGGTGTAGTTAACTTGGGTTGCATCTAAAGTGCATGAATCATAAGCAATGACATGGGATAATTTATCAACTCTTTGTGACAACACAGTCCCAAGTGCATAGTTAGAGGCATCACACATGAGCTCAAAGGGAAGCTCCCAATCTGGTGGTTGCATGATGGGAGAGGTTGTAAGCCTCTTCCTTAACTCCTTAAATGCCTCTTTACAAGGCTGGTCAAGCACAAAGTCTACGTCCTTTTGGAGAAGTTTGGAACAATGACAATGCAATCTTGCTAAAATCATGGATGAATCTCCTATAAAAACCTGCATGTCCACGAAATGAATGCATTTCCCGCACGGAAGCGAGGTAAGGTAGAGAAGTAATAACATCAATTTTGGCCTTATCGACCTCAATACCTATACTAGAGACCAATTGTCCCAAGACTATACCCTTATGTACCATAAAATGGCATTTCTCAAAGTTAAGAACAAGGTTAGTCCCAATGAATCGGTCAAGAACTCTAGAGAGGCTATCCAAACATGCACCAAAAGCGAAATCATAAACAGTGAAATCATCCATAAACACCTTCATGCAACTCTCTAATAAATCAGAAAAGATGTTCACCATGGACCTTTGGAAGGTGCCAGGAGTGTTGCATAGGCCAAAAGGCATCTTAATGTAGGCAAATGTACCAAATGGACATGTGAATGTGGTCTTGTGTTGGCCCTCCGATGCAATATGAATCTGCATGTAACCTAAAAAACCATCAAGAAAGTTATAATGTGATTTACCTGTCAACCTTTCCAGAACTTGGTTAATGAATGAGAGAGGCAAATGGTCCTTGTGAGTTTCCTGGTTAAGTCTCCTATAGTCAATGCAAACTCGCCAACTGTTGGCTACTCTAGTCGGGATCAACTCATTATCCTGGTTCCTCACAACAGTGATGCCCAACTTCTTAGGGACCACTTGGATAGGTGAAATCCAAGTGTTATCTAAAATGGGATAAATGATCCCTGCAACTAGTAGATTTATCACCTCCTTCTTCACCACATTAAGAATGATGGGATTCAGCCTCCTCTATGGTTGCCTTACCGGCCTAGAATCATCCTTCAAGAGTATCCGATGCATACATATGGAAGGATTTATTCCGGGAAGGTCAACAAGTGTCCACCCAATTTGTGTGACCTCTCAAAATGTGCAACAACTTCTCCTCATGATCAAGTGACATGTTGCTAGACATAATGACTGGGAGCTTCTGAGCATCATCTAAATAGATATATTTAAGGTGCTAAGGTAATGGTTTCAGCTCCAAGGAAAGTGGTTGAATGGTGGACAGCAAGGAAAGGTTGATAACCTGCAACACAATCAGAGTGAATTGTAGAGGAAATCTCCGCACAATTACTACCTATAGTAACAGAATCATCAGAATCATCATAGGCACAGTTAAAAGAACCAAGATCAAAATCAGAAAAGTTAGAAAATCAAAAAGTAAATTTGTACCAATATATACACTATTTACTGCAACATCAATGATATCTAAAAGAAAGATAGAATGTTCCTTTGCAAGATTTCTCATGGCTTCAAAGATGTTGAAATGCACAACATCATCACCAAACTCATGGAAAATGTTCTTGTATGCACATCAATTTTGGTCGTGGCTGTCATCAAGAATGGTCTCCCTAGGATCAATGTGGAACCATGGTTAGAGGACTCATTCTCCATATCCAAAATGTAAAAATCTGCTGGAAAAATCAAATCATTAACTCGCATCAGCACATCTTCAATAACTCTAAGTGGAAGCGCAACACTCCTGTTGGCTAAGTGAATGACAACACCTGATGGAGGTCCATTACAAACTCAAGGCCAAGGAGGAGAACTTGAAGAGCTTCCTTTGGTTAGCCTTAGAGGACCCATGACAAGAGCTACAACTTAAGCTCTTTAAGAGCACATCAAAGTTAATTTGCACCTCTTAGACAAGAATGAAGAAGCACACCAACTCAAGAAAAACATGAGCTGGATTTTGTACTCTCAAGTTGAATTTAATTCCAGCACTTATAGTGGCAATAAATAAGACTTTAGTGGAAATAAACAAACCTATAGTGACAATTGTTTAATAAGTGTAGGTGCACTTGTATGTAATTTTTAGCACCTATGTAAAATTGTAAAATTATAGTTCTGCACGTGGCTAACTCAGCCATGAGTCATCATGTGAATAGCTTGCACCTCAAGCTTCATTTCATTTTCCACTTGCATTTAGCTTACATTTTAGCTTAGGTAGCTTACAAGACAAGCTTTAGTACCTTGGCTATATAAAGCCAACAAAAATGTATTGTAAGGACCATTTTTTTTTTTGCAAATTAATAGAAATCTGAAATTTCTTGTGAAGGTTTCTCTCTTTGTTCTTGTGCAAGAGCTTTTGGGATCTTATCAATGGCTTCTCAAGGCTATTGTGGTGATTCTTTCTAGACACATTGGAGAGCCTCTCCATGGTGTCATCCACCTTTATTCCTCGTCTAATTTCATCCTCCATTGCCCACTTTCTTTGGACCTCATTCACGCCACTCTTGCTCCAAAATCTTGAGTAAGAGTTTGAGTTCTTGAAGTGTTCTTGAAGATTGAGTTTCATTGCAAGGTAGATTGGAGAAATCAATGTCTAAGTAGTTTAGACATACATCAACACCAGTGGGTTTCAAATCACCATGTAGTGACTTGTAAATTGATGTGGGCATAACATTAATTGAGGCTCCAAGGTCAAGCATGGCATCTGTAAAAGTGAAATCTCCAATGGTGCAAGGGATAATGAAAGTGCCATGATCTTTGCACTTCTGTGGATGGTGGAATGACAGCAACGATGTTGCTCTGTATAAGTGTAGAAACATTTTTGCCCATCTTCACTTGCTCATTTCCCTTTAGCTTCCTCTTGTGGGTGCATAAATCCTTCAAGAACTTTGCATATTTTGAAATTTGTTTGATGGCATCCAAGAGGGGAATGTTGACTTCCACCCTCCTTAAAGTCTCAAGAAGATTAGAATTAAGTTCCACTTTCTTTGAAGGAATGGATCTAGAAGGAAAAGGTAGGAATCTGTTTTGGTGCAGAATCTGTTTTGGCACTAACATCTGTTGAATTTGGAAGCTCCTTGCCACTCCTCAAGGTAATGGTACTCATATTCTTTGGATTAATAATTGGTTGTGCAGGAATGTTGCTAGGACTTTGTTGGTGCATGTGGTTGACAGTTGTAGCTGCCTGTCCAATCTGAGTCTGCAAGTCTTGGATGGTGACACATTCTATTGAAACTGAATGTTGTTGGTCGCCATTTGTTTCATCATCTCCTCTAAGGAAGGTCCAGAATTGCCCTGCATAGGTTGTGTAGGTGTAGGTGTAGGCTGTTGGAATTGTTGTTATTGTCTAAATGGGGGAGCTTGGTATTTGTCGGTGGAGGGTTGATATTGCTGCTGTCTGAATGTGTGTTGTTGTTTTCTCTGCTCCTGTCTAAATGTATGTTGTCGTTGTCTCTGCTGTTGTTGTGGACCAGGACCATACCTCAAGTTCAGATGATCTCTCCAACTAGGATTATAAGTGTTAGAGTAAGGATTATATTGTTGTTGTCGAGGTCTGAATGATTGTCCAAGTTGTATGGCAGAAACTTCAATAGCCTGTTCTGTTTCTTGGAGAGTGGGACATGTATTTGTTGGATGATGAGATGCACAACAGATACCACACAGTCTTGGTTGATTTGCTGCCATCACATTCTGCTGTTGACCAATGGCAAGTTGTCTCACAAGGGATGTTAATTTTGTCAGTTTATTCTCTAACCTCTAGTTATCAGCAACTATAGAAACATAAACTTCATTTGCAATAGCCTTGGATGGTGCAACAACTCTAGTACCAAATTGTTGATAATTGATTGTCATGTTAGAAATCAATTTCCTTGCAGCAAGAAAAGTCTTGTCCATTAAAGCACCTTCACTGGCTGCATCTATCATACTCTTGTCCATTAACATCAATCCTTCATAAAAATATTGGATCAATAATTGCTCACTGATTTGATGGTGAGGACAAGTAGCACACAACTTGTTGAATCTCTCCCAGTACTCATATAATGTCTCTCCATGTAGCTGCCTTATACCACATATTTCTTTCCTGATGGATGTTGTTCTAGATACAGGTAAAAATTTATCTAAAAATATTCTCTTTATATTTGTCCAAGTGTTAATAAGATTTGGTTGAAGGTATAATCAATCCTTAGCCACACCATCCAAAGAGAGTGGAAATGCCTTCATCTTCATATAGTCCTCATGAATGTCATGTGGTCTCATGGTGGAACACACTACATGAAACTCCTTAAGATGCTCATAATACATCATATTTATAAGTACACTATCGTGCACAACTACACTTCTATTATCTCTGCTCAACCTGTGAAATGTCCTATCTATCTTAGGATCATATTGTTAGACTATTGGCAAGCGTACCAATTTGTCTTTGTAAGTTACAAAATTTATAAAAGTTTGTCTCCACAGAGACTTGAGCTACTCAGTTAATCCAAAGAAAACTTAACAGTTCAATAGTTATGTACAATAAGGATGAGCGAAATTTCATGTGTTTTACAAAAGTAATGGAAAATTACGAAACTAGTAAAATGAAACATATTTATGAGAAAGTGGGATTGGGTTTCATCATTCATACCCTTAGTATTCATTTAACTTTTACCATGTATAAATCATTTTCTATCCTTATTGATGCACACATTATTTCACCTCGAATCGATCCCTCGCATTCGAGAATCCTAAGGATATCTACCGAATATTGATCCCTCGCATATGAAGTAAATACCCCAGCATTATAATCATAATCGCGTGCTATTTGCAATTAAAAAAGTTATGCTCTATTCCTAGCAATGTAACGTAATGAGTAAAATCATTCAATTCAAATTCTAAGGGCACTTTCCAGTCAAGCTTAGAATCTAATTTCATGAAACTAGTGATCAAGTAGAATTAAGCATTAAGAATAGAATGAAATTACCTATAAGGAATAGAAAAAATTCATGCATAAATAAATATTAAAAGAGATACATAGAGGTAAGAAGATTACATCCAATCCTTTAAGAGAAGCTAGCGAATCATTATGGAGAGCATCTCCTCAAGGGAAGAATTGATGAAGGGAACAATCACCACTTCTTTCTGGTAGAGTCTCAACACTAATCCTCACTTTTCTCCCTCTCTCTTAAGCTATCCTAAGCTAATCCTACTTCCTAAGGCTGAGAATTTCGTTCCCAGAATGTGAAATTCGAAATTGGATCCCATGCTCCAAGCCTTGCATGCCTATTTATAGGTTTTGGCCTCCTGCCTGCTTCCACTCGCCCAGACGAGTGTTTTTGCCTGTGTTTTCTCGCCTGAGCGAGCTAGTCACCTTTCTTGGAACTTGAAGCTTGATGTGTTGCAAACACATCATAGTTTTAGCGTAGTTTTAGGTTATTAATTAATTAAATATGTAGGAAAATAGAATAGAATTAGTTAAGTTAGTATTTTAATTGTCTTAAGCTAAATTCAATACCAATTGTGCAGATGCAGGCCAAAAAGAGGAAACTTAAGCAAAGAAAAGAAGAAAACAAAAATGCAAATCCCGCGCGGATCGCGCTGTAACCCACGCGAGTGGCGCCAAGTGCAGGATAGAAGACTTCAGACTCGAAAGATCCACGCGGTTGGTGTGGATGCCACGCGGTTAGCGTGAAATAGCCGTAAGAATGGCGCCACTAGCGTCAGAGCCGCGCCACTAGCGCCAGAAATACAAAGCCAAGCCAATTTGACTCGACTAAGTTGCGCCACTAGCGCCATGACTTACGCGAGTAGCGCCACTCTTTCGAACAAGCCACGCTGTTGGCGTGGATACCGCGCGGATCACGTGAACTCGATCTTGTTTCCTTATTTAAATTATATTTCTTCGAGATTTGGCACTGTATTAGGATTAGTTGCTGTAATTAAACACTTCTATATATATGAGACCTCTGAACAAAGCTAGGGAGGGGATATAGATTGAGAAACATAGTTTTAGCTATTACAAACCCTAGGAATCAATATTCAAAGCCAGAATTCTGCACAATCATGTCTTATTCATCTGCTTTGGTGTTCTTGAGGCCTATGCAGGCTAATTCTTGTATTGTGGGAAGGCCATGAACTGATGAGTTATCCTCTGTAATTTGACTGGTACTGAATGCATATGTTTTGATTGTTTTAATTCTTTTCTAATTTGTATTTCATCTTGTTTAGAATTGATCACTCTAGATAAGTATTGAGGGTTAGGATTTGCAATGGGAACGTTGGGGTTCTAATTTCTGACCTGTTAAGAATAACATTTATTTATCACCTAGGAATAGGGATGCGTGAGTGCGGAGTTTATAATATGTTCTTTAATTGCTTGAACTGATAGATTTCACTAAGGAATTAGGTTTTCAATTCAGTTGAAAGGGTTGATTCACTAAGGAATTAGGGATTAACTAATATAGA
>PYAF01001412.1:23369-44748 GCA_007407185.1 Glycine tomentella | reverse complement strand
AAGGTGCACTTTAATTTGTATTAAAGCTATATGTAATAAAATTTAAGATATTGAAAATGGTGGAATACGTATACTAAAGGAAATTGTGGTGCACTTACACTTCTATATATGGACTTGATCATGATGGGAGAATAAAACCTTTTGGTGCCAAAGTTATAAGAATCTGATAAATAAAGGAGTAACTGAAAAAATAAAAAAATGAATCCATGCATCATTTGCACTTGTTCCCTCAGAGTGGAGGAGGTTTCACTAGAGTGGGTGAAACTATTTTATGATACCCTGTTACCCCTCAGAGTGGAGGGAGGTTCCAATAAAGTGGGTGGAACTATTTGAGTATACCCCTCAGAGTGGAGGGAGGTTTCACTAGAGTGGGTGAAACTATTATAATTTTGGTACCTCTTTATAGAATTCTGAGATCTCAGTCATGCATCATGATAATAAAAGAAAACATGCATCATTCATCACATATCTGTTTTACAATTGTTATTTTGTTTCACTTATTTATCTGTTCCTGTTAATTATCCAATCATGTCTATCATGTACTTACCCGAGTTGTGTCTGTGGTTGACACCTGTGATGACCCCAATTACTTTGGGCGAGCAGAAGAACAGTGAGCTAAGGAAATCATTAAGGAAGGAGCTGGATGTTTTATGTGCTGCTGAATGTTCTATATAATGTGTTCGTGACTTTTTGTTTGTTTGTATTTATACTACTATGAGCTGTATGTATCTTATGTTGTAACAGGCTATTTGAGACTATATTGTACTTGGACTGTATCTTAATTTATGTTTAAACCTTGTAGTTTAATAAATTTTGCAAACTCGTTAGTAAATAACTGATTACGTATAATTAATGTTAAACAAAATTACGTAGAAAATTTTTATGTAAATTAAAAAGTGTAATAAATTACATACGAATAAATCAATTAAAAATGAACATGATACGTAATCGTTGTAATAAATAACATAGTCGTTGTGATAACACAGTCGGACCAATTCTGATATAAAACTAATTAAATAACAATTCAAACAACACTCAAGGAACTGAATTTAAGTTTTCTCTTATTATTAGAAATGTCTATCCATAGTCACACTTTTATTTATTGAAAAAAACCCTCAAACACTAGATATGGATATCTGGTGGAAGAGAAGATATTTGTGTGGTGGTGATAAAAATATCTAAGAAAGAAGAGTAAAATAATGAGTAAAGGGTGAGTGAGAGTGAGGGAGAATGAAACAGAGAAAGACGACAAATTGCTTACGCTGCAACGAGCACAAGGTGCGTCATCTCGAACAGAGAGAGAGAAAGACTAAACGGCACCGTTTTGCTGTCTCGTTGTTGGTTCCACCAATTTGCTTAATGCTTGGAGTTGCTTGCTTCCGTTCCAACTTCCAACCCAATCCACTATTATATTATTTTTTTTATCTCTTCTCTTCTCTTTCCTTCACCAACACACGCCATTTCATTTCTCACAAAGTATTCCCTTCTCTCCTCTTCCTCTTCACTTCTTAAACCGTCGCCCCTTAACGACGCCGTTTCCTGTTCTCTCATGTAAGCACGGTTCGAGAAAAAGAAAAGAAAATCCGTTATTGGTGTTATTTTGTTTTTGTTTCCGGTTCGGTTTAGTTGAATGGATCGGGCGGCGTTGACGGTCGGACCGGGCATGGACATGCCGATCATGCACGACAGCGACCGTTACGACCTGGTCCGCGACATCGGGTCTGGAAATTTCGGCGTGGCGAGGCTGATGCAGGATAAACAAACCAAGGAACTCGTCGCCGTCAAGTACATGGAAAGGGGTGATAAGGTTGTTGATTTTCTCTAAATGAACCAATGACCCAAACAAACTTTCTTTTTCTGTTTTTTTTTCCTTTTGTTTTCTTGGTTGGTGCTGTTGCCCCTTGGTTTGGTAAATTTCTTGTTTTCACGTTTTTTTTTTTTTTTTTTTGTGTGTGTGTGAGGGTAAAGAGGGGGGAAATGGAAAATTAACTAATTGCTCATTTGCTCACATCACATGATCGAGTTGCTTTAATTGTTTTTGTTTCCTTGGTTGTTGTTGCTGACGTGTGATGCTATTTTTGTTATGTTCCGTGTTTCCATTTTTCGGTACTTGTTGCTACTTCTTTGTGTTTTCCTTTTTTGAATTTTTTTCCTTACGGCTTTGGTTTGCTGTTTCTGACTCTGATGAAGTTGCTGACTGATTTTTTTTTTTTTTTTTGTGTGTGTGTTGTTTTGTCTCGCAGATTGATGAAAATGTGAAGAGGGAAATTATCAATCACAGGTCTCTGAGGCATCCTAACATTGTTAGGTTTAAAGAGGTTAGTTATATTTTTCTAAGGTTTTATTTAAAAACCGGTTTGCGACCGAGTTTTTGGCCACAATGTCAAGGTTTTTGGATACTCCACGACCTTAATTGCTAAGGTTTTTGCAGTGTCCATGACTGCATTTGTGGTCGCTTTGGCTGCATTTATCCACAATTTTCTGTGACCGTGATTTTGGCCGCAACTTTAGTGTTTTTGGGGGTGTCCGCAACCATTGTTGTGACCGCATTTATCTGCAATTTCAATACGATAAAACCACAACCACGACCATTTTTTGAAAAACTTAATATTTTTATAATTTTATATTCTACGATGTTTCTGTACAAAGGACGGGCAATCGCGTTTATGTGTAACGTTCTATATAATTTCATGCAGGTAATTTTAACACCTACTCATCTTGCTATTGTAATGGAATATGCATCTGGGGGAGAGCTCTTTGAGAAAATCTGCAATGCTGGGCGTTTTACTGAGGATGAGGTTCTTATTTAATTTGTTTACTTGTTCTACACCTGAACGTTATAAGTTTGTACTTCGAATTTGTTCCCTACGCAAGTTTGTAACCCGTTGTTATGATTCAGGCTCGATTCTTCTTTCAGCAACTCATATCCGGGGTCAGCTATTGCCATGCTATGGTAATTGAACATTTTTCCCTTTCTGCTCTGTCCAATCTAAATTTTGTTTACACTGCACTGAAATGTTGTAGTATATATGACATGTAATGTATTAGTATTAGTATTACTCTTTTGAACATTATGTCTGAGGTATCAGTCCTCTTTATAATATGTCTCTTCATGAAGCAAGTATGTCATCGGGACTTGAAGCTGGAAAACACTTTGCTGGATGGAAGCCCGGCACCTCGTTTAAAGATATGCGATTTTGGGTACTCCAAAGTAAGGTTTTTCTTTCTCACTTGATCTTCATTTTATGAGTTTCATGCATACATGTTTTACTGGGACCTGTTGGGTTGAGTAATATTTAACTCCAATTA
The DNA here is from genome assembly GCA_007407185.1 of Glycine tomentella. NCBI lineage: Eukaryota > Viridiplantae > Streptophyta > Magnoliopsida > Fabales > Fabaceae > Glycine > Glycine tomentella. Next base: position 41,439 of record PYAF01001412.1, on the reverse strand, counting down.
CTTTCTGCTTCTGTGTGTGTTTCATTTTTCCTCAGTCACTTCTGTTCTTCAGATTTAGAATGTGATGATGGAAATGAGTAGCTCCTTAAGTTACTAAACGATTGTTTCGGTAATTTGGGATATTCGAAGAGAGACATTTCTACACGACTGTTGACGGTGAATTTTATAATCTAAATTCTTTAGCTAGCCTGTTCTTCATTGTGGATTCCCATGTGCTAGAGTTTAGATTGTCAAAATTATGTGCCTTTAAGCTTGTCATTTATATCTTTGATAAAAAAACTACCACTCCATCAATTATCAAGCCATTTATGAGGTAATCGTTTTGGTAGGAGGCAAATTAGAATTTCTGAACACTGACAGTGATATTTCTGTTTTTTCTTCCCCTCTTCCTTTCTCTTTCTTTGTCTCATTTCCGATTTATCATTGGGTTCATCTACCACCGACCCCAATTAACTTGGGTTAAAGGTGTTGTTGATGTTGATGTTGATTCCTAAATTTGAGCCTGCTTCTGATTTTGTCTATGTTCCCCATATAAATGCATAAAATAGAAAAATACTAATGTTTCCTGAAGTTCAGCTTATGAGCTTGCCATTCCAGTATTTTGGTATTTTTAGTTGTTAAGCTAACTAACTTGTATTGTATCACTGTCTTGTGTTCTCCAGTACATTGAAATTAAAACTTGTGTTGAGTTCCTTGAATTTTGCTGCCATCCTTTTATTTCATTGATTCAATTTCCTTTTGGCTGAACATTTTCATTTTTCTACATAATAGTGGCTTTTACAATAGATCAGTGTTGTTAAAACGTCGTTCTAACTCGGTTAAAACGTGCGTTTTAACGTTTTTGTCCCAAAAAACGTGTTAAAACGGCTGTTAAAACGCAAAATGAGTCGACTCGATTGAAACGGCGAGTTAACTTGGTAAACTCGGTTGACTCGGCGAGTTTACCGAGTTGACTCAGTTTTTTTTTAAAAAAAAAAAAAAAAGGGGGTTTTAAACGCTTAATGTCTCGACAGTGCTGAGTTCTCCCTGCCCTGGGGCGGCGCGCTGCTCTTCTTCCTCTCGTGCGCCGTCATCTGATTCTTGTGCTCCGCCGTCTGCTGCTTGGTCTTCCTGGGTGCGCGGCGCTGCTTCGTCTGCTGCATGGTCTTCAATGGTGCACTGGTGCTGGACCGTCTGCTGCTTGGTGGCGCCGCATCTTCATCAATCATCATTAGCTAATATCTTAGTTGTTGAAGGGGCTGCATCTTCTGTCATCTTCCTCTTCCTTTTCTTTTATTCCGTTGTTGAAGGGGCTGCATCTAGTTTATTGTTCATCACTCATCAGCTAATTGGTGGCGCTGCTGTGAGTGAATAGCTGCTGTGAGTGAATATGAAAAGGAAGAAGCTGTGTGCTTATGTATTTGGGCCAGACAAGTTGCTTTTTGCACCCCTGTTTTTTCTTTCTGCAGTTTTCGTATTATTTTTGGGACTTATTTTAGTATGTAGTAAACTCTTCCGTTTCGTTTACGTTTCACATTTTTACGTTTTTACTCACCCTCACCGTTTCTGCGTTGACACTACGTTTTAACAACATTGCAATAGATAGATGATCATTGTTTCTAGTTGTATTTGGTTGAGTTTTTTTTTTTTTTTCTCCCTCACAAATCTGTTTGATGGTGTGATTCGCCCAGTCTTCAGTGCTTCATTCACAACCAAAGTCAACTGTGGGAACTCCTGCATATATTGCTCCAGAAGTATTGTTGAAACAAGAGTATGATGGCAAGGTAGAGTGTTTATTAATTATTATTTAGTTTCATGATATTGTTCTTTTTCTGTAGATTTATTACTGTTACACTTAAATGAACAATTTTGTTGTTAACTTGTCATCATTTATGAGCTGGCAAATTTGTTGACTTTTTGTGATATGAGGATCTAAAGTAATAATATTGTCTAGTTTTTTTCACCCAGTCCAATGGTCATTAATTTGGTCTGCACTCCAAACAATGGTCATTTTATTTTTTTGGTTGTCATCTCCACCTAATTTACGTCTTTCTCGAACTAGCTGAGAATCTTTACTTAGCAAGAAAACACAGACAGTTCAAATTATAGCCATGTCCGTGTTGTACCTGCATCCATGTTCGACACATCTCATACACTAAAATTACTTGTCATCTCCATGCATTTTGCAAAAAAAAAAAAAAAAAAAAAATTCAATTTTAAATTTTTTATATATCACAAGAACAGAATAACTAGATAAATAATAACTTTTTTATTATGTCTACAATTTAATTTTCTATATTTTTTCACAAGTGTCTAATGGGTTGCTTCTGTTATATTTTCTTGCATTTAATATTAGCTTGCAGATGTCTGGTCATGTGGAGTAACATTATATGTGATGTTAGTGGGAGCATATCCTTTTGAAGATCCTAATGAACCAAAGGACTTTCGCAAGACAATTCAGGTACATAAGATATTAAGATACGTGCTCATTTTTTCGTGAGTAGTGTCTGATTGCTTGAGTATAACTCGTGGTTGCTGCTTGCTTCTTTGCAGAGAGTTCTTAGTGTCCAGTATTCCATTCCAGACAGTGTTCAAATATCTCCAGAGTGTCGCCACCTTATCTCAAGGATCTTTGTTTTTGACCCAGCAGAGGTAATTTTTATTTCAAATAACTGGCCTCCTACTGCAATATATAAATTTGACAATACACAATCCTGAATCCTCGAGTAATTTTGTTCTTTAGATTCATTTTTTTTTTTATATATACTACCACTTGAATGACTTGATTGTGTTAAAAAAAGTTTGTCCAATTATATGTGAGATCAAACAGTATCGCTCATGTCATATTAAGTGGATTTTTAGCATTTGGATGATTTTGACATAATTGTCGGGCATTTTCCTTCTCCAAGGAACTTTTATTCAATTTATATTTGGCTTAAATATTTTTTTGATCCCAAAAAAAATCCAATTTTTTACGTTTTCTCACTTATAAATTTTTGTTTTACGTTGAGTTCCCAATAAAACAACAATTTTATTTTTGGTCATTGGTAATCCCTAATAAATTAATGAATTTTGTGTTTGTTTCATGATAAAAAAAAAAAAATCATTTGTTATTAGTCTGGAGTAAAACAAAATTTGCTAATTTTCAAGGAGCAAATACAAAATTCGCTAATTTATCAGGGACTAAAACAAAATATCAATGACCAGAAACAAAATTGTTATTTTATTAGGGACTTAATGCAAAACAAAGATTTATTAGGGAGCAAACTTAAAAATCAAATATTTATTAGGGATCAATAACATATTTAAGCCTTTACATTTTATATAGGTCTTACGTGGATGTATGTCTATCTTAAATAAAGGAATATGTTGTAGGCTATCAAACATAGTGTGATATACAAAACATGGCAAAATGTTGAATGTGTTTATTGACTTAGTTGTGAGTATAAAATATAGGAATTTCCCTATAACACTTGCTAGTCAAAATCATTTGTTTGAAAATCTCATGTCTTTGGATATTTATGCGACAGAGAATCACCATGTCTGAAATCTGGAACCATGAATGGTTTCTGAAGAATCTCCCTGCGGACCTGATGGACGAGAAGATAATGAGCAATCAATTTGAAGAGCCAGACCAACCCATGCAGAGCATCGATACGATCATGCAGATAATTTCAGAAGCTACCGTGCCAGCGGCTGGGACCTATTCTTTTGACCAGTTCATGGAAGAGCAAATTTATGACTTAGAATCTGAATCTGATGCTGAATCTGATCTTGATATTGATAGCAGTGGGGAGATAGTGTATGCCATATAGTTTGATCTTAGGTATACTTGAAAGACAACATATTAAATGGAAGAGCATTTTCAGCATCAAGACAAATATGTGGTGCCCGCATTTTCTGTAGGTTAGCATGGATAATACAAACTTCATGTTAATATTTATGTATTCAGTGTTGGTTGTTAAGGGAAGAAATGATTGTTACCCTCTTCTCACTTCCTAGGGAATGTTTGCTTTATATATTATATATTTATAATATTATATTGTTTACATTAGCCTTTTTGTTGTCTTGAGTTCTCTCTTAGTCACCTCATATAATATCACTATCATATCCACCCTCTATTGAAATGTTAAGAGGCTCTGATATCATATTGGTATGAGAGTCCTTATATCTATAAGAACATTATACACCTTCACTCATTGAGTCAACTTTTCACAAACTTTCAGCATTATGACTCAATCCGGTTACTAGTTATAATGTCTCAAAGATATAAGATAGATCATTGTAATTGTATCTCAGTTAGAGACTTTTTGATACACAGAATCCCCATAAAGGGCAAGTGTAGAACATACTTGCATCTCTAGAGAGGAGACTATGATAGAAACATTATACTAGGCTTTCAGAGAGAAGAGAACGATTTTAGAATGAACTCTTGATAAGTTATGAACACCGATTTTATTTGAAGGCTTGATGCCCATAACGGAGGATCTCTCCGCTATTTATAGAGCCAAATTTGCAAAGTTACATTCATGATAACACACATGCACAACACACTATAGTGACTGTAATCAGTCACTATTACGAAGCAAGTTGTTGCTCATTGTTACATAAAAGAGCTTTATTTGAGATGACAAACTCCTAATGCATATTCCTAACAATCTACCTATTTCGAATAAGTTTTAACCCCTGTGTATATTAGAGATATTAAGATCTTGCCAGTCTTACGAGTCTATACTTTTGTAGACTAGATGCCAATACGGGCATTTATACTCTTAACTCTTTTAGCTTTTTCTCTAGAAGATCATCCATTATTTATGAATTTGGATCTTGAGTTTCTTCAGTGTGTGGAGAAGGTTCTTCATTTACTATTGACATGTCAGTTTCTTATTGAGTCATGCTGGCAAATATGTCCCCCATTATGTAAGATCCTTCAGGTTTTTGTGATGAGCTGGCCTGAGTTGGATCAGGTGTTGTGAGGTGATACCCATTAATCTCGAGCATATGCTAAGTCAGCTGAGTCTTAAAGCTTTGTTCTAAAGGATAATCATCAAATATGTACAACAAATATGCTTCATCTTTGGACCATAACACTTTGATGGCATTTTGGAGGTAGGGTTTGTGAACAATGAATATTGTGGTCTTTTTCTTTATCTGATGGAAATAATATCCACTTTGGTAAGCAAAATCAATTACCTTTTTTTTTAATTCTTTTCCCCACCAAGATAGCATAGAATATCATTCAAGCAAAGTTCACAAGTAATAATCTCGTTTGTTTGGATCTATGAGGATGTCATAGGTATCTTGCACTTTGAGTGTGAGTGGGATTGAATATTGGACAATTATACACCATATAGCCCACAAAGTGTCTTCATGGATATCAAACCTTGGCAAACAAAATAATTCACATATCCATATAAATGATTCTTGGGGATTGACTGAGTTGTTAGACAAACTTTTCACCATAAAGATGAGTGGAAAATTGTTTAGCTTGGCTATCATTTGGATAGGTTTTGCAGGCCTTAAAAGAAAATCTAGGATAACATTATGATTTCCTTTGATATGTTTGACATTGAAAAACCATCCTTTCAATCTTAAGATATGAGGATCCGAAGGTATTTTATTCTTCAATTCAAGAATCCAGGAAGGACGAATTATCCATTTGGACTATAAAATAGTGTCCTCTTAAGATTCCATTTTTGACAACTAATGCTTCTATGAAAGTGGTATGATAATGCTTCTCAGCATCCTTGAATTCCCTACTTGCATGCCCATAATAGTATCTTTTCTTTTTGACTTCTTCTATCAAGACGACTCCCCTGAACATTGACATATGTTTGTAAAATCCTTTTGCCTATACCTAGAATCTTCAGGGCAGGAGGATTTTAAGCTATCTGTATAAGTTCCTTGATAGTTGTTGTTTGCTTTGGTCCCCGAGCAAAAGGATTCTTTTTTAGCAACTTGGACAAAATTGGCTTGTATGCTTGGGCGCATTAGGGATGAAATGTCAAATGTAATTGAGAATTTCAAGATTGTTGAATTTGTTTGATAGTTAAACCTTCACTAGGAAATGTGACAAGCTCCTTTACAATATGGGGTTGAGGTTGGTAGGCTCCATGTGAGAAATGCATCCCAGAAAATCAATTTCAAGTTGAGCTGGATGATTTTTCTTTTCTGCTAGCATAATCATTTGCTCTTGGGTTATCACAAAAAACTTACTCAAAATTTCTCTGTGAGACTCTGTATCTTTTGATAATAATAGTATATCATCAATGTAGATGAGAATATTATCCAAGATAGACTCAAATTCTGGTCATAGCCTCTTGAAACAGAGAAGATTCTACCTTTAAACCAAACGGTAGAACTTTCCATTCATATTGACCATTTGGAATGCAAAAGGTTGTTTTGTATCTATCAGCAAGATCAATGCCTAATTTCTAAAAAAATCACTATTTAAAATACTATTTAAAATGCTTTAAGAACAACAGATAAAATAAACATAATTTACGAGAACTAAAACAAAAAAATTGTATGGACGAAAAACAAAAATAAAACTCAATCACAAGGACTAAAAATATATTTAAACATTTTATTATAATTTCTTGCAAATTAAATTACCAAAACATAATTTTGTGAATATCTAACTTCACAAATAATTATCAAGTTTCACAAACAATAAAAATTAACAAAATGTTTTAGTTTATTTGATAAACTGATCTTGAATAAGTATTTGTAAATAAAAAATAAATTAGAAAAGATAAAAAAAAATTATATAAGTTAAAATTATTTTATACATTTCAATATTTTAATTCTTTTTTTGTTAAATTATTGATAATCACCTATAAACTTAATAAAATTGGAATGTCTTATCTTAGAAGTTAAAAATAAAATCTTACGATTGAAAAATGTCTAAAAGTTAATCCAAATGAAAATATAGTGTACATCAGACGTTTAGGAAGCTAATATACATGCCCTTAATGGTACATATCAGAATAATTTGTTATATTTTATGAATCAATAGGGCATTAAAAAAATTTAGTAAATAAAATTTAAAAATATTAAAGATTGAACAATATTTAATTTAGAGGAGGATATTGACAATTTTTAAATATTCATTACAAAAAGATATGAATATTTAAATTTATTATATTGGTAATAATTTTGTTTAATATTTCAATTTTTTTTTGTTAAAGAGACTTATATATGATTTTTACTTGAGAAACTTATGGTCAAATACCAAGAAAAGTGTTATGGAAGTCTTTGGAAGAAAATGTGTGTGTATGACTTATATTCGAGCTATACAAGACATTGTGAACGGATAACTACTAGTTAGAATTATGGCAACTCTAAGAAGTCAAACTGAAGACTTTTTGTTCACAATATTTGATAAGTGATCCAAATCATTGAATTTCACTTATGAGTAAACAAGTACCAATTAAGAGTACAACTAAGATGTTTGTTAGTATTATCAGTCTAAATATTTTTGAGTTGGCCAAATGAATCAAGCTAGAAATATAGTCGAAAGAGGGTTGTTTGTTATTTCGAATAAATGATAATCTATATGGTCGTTGGAAAAGATAATTCGCCCAATGATTTTTGAAAATTATAAAGATTATATCAAAGGCCTTGAAGATAAATGCAAGTGGGATTTGAATTAATGCTAAGATCATGGAATCATGGATAAATGCCAGTTGTATATAAGAGCAATTCCTTAAAAATCGAAACGTGGGATATGCGTTGTGTATCTGTTTAGCCGAAATACGAGTAAACTAGCTGAAATAGTTAAAGAATGAAATTTAAGTGGACAAATGTGGATGAGACACAATTTTGAATAAGTTAGTTTAGATTTTATAGAATAAATATTTGTGTCAAAAGCGTTTGTACACACTCAGCAAAAACCAAAAAAATAACCAATTAATGCAATTATTTTCAGCTATTTCCCGGTTATTATTGTCGAATTTATTACTTTTTTCGAATTCATCTTTTATTTCAGTTTGTTTGTTTATATTCTCGTTAGATTCTCCTCCAATCAAGTGTTTTTTTTTTTTTGTAAATTAGAGCTTAGGTAAGGTCAAAGGATATTTTCTATCTTGACAATCAAATTGTTTAATTCATACATTCAAATTTTGGAATCATGTTGAAGCAATTGTAGTCGAATTCAATGTTGGATTATTTTTGTAGGAAATATTTTTAGGAGAGGAAGAGATGTAGAGAATTATTTTTATGGAATGAGTTGCTACTGTAGAGCTCAAGAATGTATTAGAAGAAGGGATTAGAAGTTGTTGTTGATGTAGTTGTTGGTTGTTACAAAAGCTAGGATTTCATGGCTATTTATACTAGTCCATGGATTCATCTAGATTTATTTAGAAAATAGAGAACCTAAAATCTTCTACTCTAGTGGCTCATTATCATATTCTAGAATCATCAAGTACATGAGAAATATAGAGTTCTCTAGAATCATCAAGTGTAGGAAAATATAGAGTTCTCTAGAATATCCAGGAAGTAGGCTTCTCTAGAATATTCATGAGAGATGTGAGTAAATGCATTAATTCCAACACTCTCCCTTAATGCATTTGCTTGATGATTCCAATGCGTTCTCGTAGATTGCGGAATCTCTCTCTTGGAAGTGGCTTGGTAAAGATATATGCTAATTGGTCTTCTGATTTGCAATGCTTTAATTTGATATATCCATTCTCGCGAGCTTCCTGAATGAAATGGTACTTAATTTTAATGTGCTTTGACCTTCCATTACTCACTTGATTTTTGGCGATATCAATGGCGACAGTGTTGTCGCAGAATTGAACAGTTCCTCCTTGTTGATATTCACCAATATCTTCAAGAATTCTTTGCATCTACATAGCTTGACAAGTTGTCTTTGCTGCTGCAATGTATTCCGCTTCTATAGTGGATAAGGATACCGTCTTTTGCTTCTTTGATATCCATGCACATATGTTTGATCCGAACATAAATGCATAGCCTGTATTACTCTTTGAGTCTTCTACACATCCACCACGATCACCATTCGAGTAAGCAATTAAATTTGAAGCTGCTCCGGCATTGTAGAAGATACCATAATCTCGCGTACCTTGCAAGTATCTTAACACTCTCTTCGCAACACCAAAGTGTATCTGACTTGGCTGGTGTGAAAATCTTGAGAGTAGACTTGTAGCGAACATGATGTTCGGTCTTGTATTGGTTAAGTACATCAGACTCCCAACCAAGCTTTTGTAGAGAGTGTTATTCACTTTCTTCGCTCCATCATTTAGCTTCAATTTCTCGTTCGTGTCTAAGGGTGTGGATACTGGATTGCAATTCGACATGTTGAACTTCTCAAGTATGCTTTTTGTATACTTTTGTTGAGAGATGAATATTCCTTCAACTCCTTGAGAAACTTCAATGCCCAAAAAATAGTGTAGAAGTCCAAGTCCGTCATCTCATATGTCTTCATCATATCTTCTTTGAAATTCTTCATCATTCTTCCATTGCTGCCTGTGAAGATCAAATCATCAACATAGAGAGAGCAAATAAGGATATTACCTTCATCTTTCTTCAAATATAATGTAGCTTCGCTCTTGCTTTTAGAAAATCCATTTTTGAGGAAATAGTTGTCAATCTCCTTGTACCAAGCTCTTGGAGCTTGCTTTAGCCTGTAGACTTTGTTTTCTCCCCCTTTCACCAAAAACCCTTCTGGTTGCTCGACATAGATTTCTTCTTCTAGCTTTCCATTCAGGAATGCCGACTTGACATCAAGTTGATAGATTCTCCATTGCTTCTGCGCTGCAAGAGAAATTATGGTTCTTATGGTTTCCATCCTTGAGACGGGAGAGAATGTCTCGAAGAAATCAATCCTGGGTTTTTGAGTGAACCCTTTTGCAACAAGTCTTGCTTTGTGCTTTTGGACTTTGCCGCCTGGATTGACTTTTGTTTTGTAGATCCACTTCAGGCCTGATATTACGTTGTTGAAACGCACCAAAACAAATTAACTAAGCTAATTCTGTAGCACAGGGTTAACCTAGGTCGACTCAAAGACAGATCAATATGGTTATAGCTTCAAATCATTGGTAATAATAAGGGGGAATTTTGTCGAACAGTTGGTATGCGCAAAGTAAAACATGCAAGAACACAAACTAAAATTAAAGAACAATGCAAAAATTAACAAGATTATCAAGGAGTGAAGTAAAATAGATTAGAAAGCATCAATCCAATTCACCAACCCAAGCTATTCGAATCATCATCATTCTCATAAGTTGATTCTATCATGAACATTCATTCAATCTCAATAGAAGCAGTTCAATCGATTCTACTCCTAAATTAATTGAAACCACAATCCTAACTGAAATATCATTCAATTAATCTTGTGATTATCATTCGAAATTAGGACATGAATCCATAATCCTAACTTGCTTTCAATCCTAAATGCATTCATAATCATGAAAACATAATAGAAATTGAAGAAGAAGGTGAATATTCAAATAGAATTCGAAATACCGAACCGGAACTCCAATTCTTCTCTTACTTGAGTTGGATCCTTAGATTGATTGATGATTTAGTCTTGCATGATCATCACCAAGGAAAGACCCATGAAGTAAGTGCAAGAAAATGGAAGAATAGCAAAATGAAAATGAAGAAGATGAAGAATAATGAAGAAAAATTGAGAGAAAATGAAGAACAAAAGTTTGATCCTAAAAACTTATAAAAGAGAGAAATGTAAAACTGTTTTTATTAAATGAAATGTACTGTAAAGTGTGTCAAAATCTGTCCAATGTCACTAATATGTAGTGACTAAGTCTGAAGAAAAGAATGGGCCATCAACAAAATCCATCAATTCTAATTATTTACTATTTATAATCATGAAAATCAAATTTGTAGCCCAAAATTACAAGTGCAGAGGTGATAACTTCTAAGCTTAAAATGACTCTCCAAATGACAGAACTGGCCTTGTGCTATTTCTAGCAAACTTGTAGATCTTTTTGTTATCTTTCCAGGGACTCCTAGAATGCTCCATTCGGAGTTCCGTAGCACTCTATAGGTCCTGTACAAATCAGATATGTCAAGTGAGCAAAAATCCAAAAATATGCAACAATTAGCAATTAAGCCCACTTACTTGCTTAAGACAAAAACTGAATTAGAATAGGAAAATAAAGGTCCAAGAGAGGTCAAATAATCTAATAAGGATAAAAGAATATTTAACTAAAAGCACTCCATCAAGGCCAACAATCTTCCTTCCTTGTGTTTGATCGACCAACTCCCAAGTATCATTTTTCTCGATCATATGTATTTCCTCCTTCATTGCTTGTCTCCAAACATCAGATTTTGTTGCTTCTTCAAATGTTGAAGGCTCAACAACCATGAAGTTGCAATTTTTGTAGATGTCACTTAGCCTTCTTGTTCTCAATGGAGGAGAATCTCCATCATCACTTGAGTCTTGATCTCCCACTTGCTCTAGCACTTTTTCATTTGTGGGTGGAAGTCTCGATTGAGTGACTTGAATATCATCAACTTGTTTTTCTTTCCAATTCCATACTGCATTTTCATGGAAGATAACATCTCTACTAACAACCAGCTTGTTAGTATTAACATTATATAGTCTATATGCTTTTGTGTCAGAACTATATCCAATGAATATACATTTCTCACTTTTATCATCTAACTTAGTCCTCTTTTGAGAAGGAACATGAGCATAACAAATGCAACAAAAAATTCTTAAATGACTTACAGATGGCTTTCTCCCGGTCCATGCTTCATATGGTGTCATGTTCTTCACTGCTTTTGTGGGGCATCTATTTAAGATGTAGACCAGCTTCTGCCCAGAACTTCTTTGGCAAGTCCTTCTCTTTTAGCATAGCTCGAGCAATCTCCACAATAGTCCGGTTCTTTCTTTTAGCAACTCCATTTTGCTGAGGAGTATAGCTGGCTGTGAGTTCTTTTTGAATCCCTTCATTTTTGCAGTACTCTTCAAATTCTTGTGAGGTGTATTCACCCCCACAGTCACTTATCCTCTTTATTTTGCAATCAATTTGCTTCTCAACAAAGGCTTTAAATGCCTTGAAAATTGTCAAGACATCTGATTTTTCTTTCAGAAAATAAACCCAAGTCATTCGTGAATAATCATCAATAAAGAGTAAGAAGTACCTTTGTTGCCCCCAATGAAGGCGTCTTCATAGGTCCGCATAAGTCGGTGTGAATAAGCTCCAATGGTGCACGGGTTCTCCTCGATCTTCCTTCGGGGAATGGCTCTCGATGTTGCTTGCCCATTATACAAGCTTCGCATGGATTCAAGTTGCTTCGAATTTCTGGAAGACCATTCAACATGTTCTTTTGCTTGAGAAGTTTTAGCTCGTTGAAGTTGAGATGGCAAAATCTTTTATGCCAAGTCGACGAGTCATCAGCAGCTTCAACTCTTAATGCTTGATATTGTAGCTTCATAGGAAAATTTCTATTTCTCTCCATTGTTACTTTAACAATTGGATGCTCGGGCTTCTTGGAGTCATAAATCTTGCAGTGATTGTCTTGGAAGATGACATTATAGCCTTTCTCCATCAGCTGGACAACACTTAATAAACTGCGTTCCAAGTCAGGAACTAGGAGTACACCATGGATGTATTTGACTCCTTTCTTTGTAGCCACTGCAATTGTCCCATTTCCTTTTGCCTCCACAATAGCTCCATTTCCCATAGTTACTTTAGATTTGACTATTGTGTCTAGATTTAGGAAAGCTTTTTCATTTCCAGCCATATGGTTAGTGCACCCACTATCAATGTACCATATGTCATGTTTAGCATGAGTGGTTAAGAGGGATGCATAAAATAAATTTTCTTCTTCCTTTTCTTCAGAAAAATTGGCTTGCTCCTTAATTTTATTTTTAAATTTGCAATTCTTCTCAATATGATTGAATTTATTGCAGTAGTTGCATTTAAGCTTTCCTTTATGCCAACAATCTTCAGTTGAGTGATTATTTCTATAGCATATCTTGCAAGATGGTTCAGAATTGGTACCTCTTTCATTTGAGTACTCCTTCTTTGTCTGCCGGTCTTGCTTTCCTTGAAATTGTTGTTTGTGTTCTCCCTTCTTCACAAATTTATGATCTTTCTTCTTGGCTTTGGACTGAAAAGCATTCTCGCTTGGTTGTTCTCCTTGCTTGAATCTTCTCTTCTCATGGGCTTGAAGAGAACCCATCAATCCTTTAATCGTAAGAGTGCTAATATCCTTTGTTTCTTCAATCACGGTGACAATATACTCATATTTATCTGTCAAGCTTATGAGCATCTTCTCTACCACTTGTTTACCAGTAATATTATCACCATAGTTTCTCATTTGATTAACAATCTCCATTACTCTAGCGTGATAGTCTTGTACATTTTCAGAATTATTCATTTTTAAATTCTGAAAATCTCGTTTAAGAGTTTGGAGATTGATAATTCATACCTTTTCATCACCGTGAAATTCTCCTTCAAGGATCTCCCAAGCTTCTTTGGATGTCTCTGCCCTTGAAATCCTCATGAAGATTGATTTTGAGACTCTCATTTAGATCTTGTTCAAGGCACTTGCATCCTTGCATCGTATGACCTCCAGTTTCATCTTCTCGTCTTCGGAAAGACCATCTTCATCTTCCAGTTCTTTAAAACTCGTCTCCACAATATTCCATAAGCCTTCTGCCTTCAAGACTGTTTTCATCTTGATCTTCCAATAATCATAATCTTCACCATTGAAGAATGGAAGAGAAGATGTAAAAGAACCAACACTAGATTGTGTTGAGAATGACATGGTGGAAATTTAACCTGCTCTAATGCCAATTTGTTGGATTATTTTTGTAGGAAATATTTTTAGGAGAGAAAGAGATGTAGAGAATTATTTTTATAGAATGAGTTGTTACTGCAGAGCTCAAAAATGTATTAGAAGAAAGGATTAGAAGTTGTTGTTAATGTAGTTGTTGGTTGTTACAAAAGCTAGGATCTCATGGCTATTTATACTAGTCCATGGATTCATCTAGATTTATTTAGAAAATAGAGAATCTAGAATCTTCTACTCTAGTGGCTCATTATCATATTCTAGAATCATCAAGTACCTGAGAATTATAGAGTTCTCTAGAATCATCAAGTGTAGGAAAATATAGAGTTCTCTAGAATATCCAGGAAGTAGACTTCTCTAGAATATTCATGAGAGATGTAAGTAAATGCATTAATTCCAACATTCGATTGGCTTATTGTTAATTACTCTTCCGACTATAGTTAGTTTGTCTAGGACTCGGGGGGACATCTCTTCAACTAATGAAATTTCAGTTTCTCCATTCACTTATCGTTAACAGGCAGCACCATGCAAACAAATATAGAGTAGAACACTACTTGTGTGTATTGAATTAAGACCAAGAATAAAGGCACTGGAATTAATCCTAGACTAGTCTGATTGAGAGATCAGAAGTTAATCATATAATTGAGTTCAGTCCAAGAAACTGTATATGACATATCATTGAATTTATTACAGAAAATATAACACCAACATTTCATAATATCATATATATATATATATTGTTGGATTAAACTTTAATAATAATAAATTAGATATGTGAAGAGTCATGTCCCTAGGTGAAGAAGTTACTCATGTGAAGAGTCATGTTCCTAGGTGAAGAAGTTACTCATGTGAAGAGTCATGTCCCTAGATGAAGAGTTACTCAAGTGAAGAGTCATGTCTTTAGGTGAAGAGTCATGTTGTATTATAAATAGCATCTCATGTAAAAGGCCAATGTGTGGCTTGGCAGACCATTATCTAAATACATCAGAAGTATTCTACCAGAGAAATTGTTGTGTGTTTGTGTGAGTGCACCAGTGTGTGTGAGGACCTGTGATACCACAAATTGGTATCAGAGCGTGAGAAAATGGAGAGTGGGCCAAGTAGTAGTCTGCCACTACCCCGCCTTACAAAGGCTAATTACGAAAATTGGAGTATCTAGATGAAAGCTCTTTTGGGAGCCCATGATAGTTGGGAGGTTGTCCATGGTGGTTTCGAGGAACCAACATCCACAACAGGATATACGGCGGCGCAGAACAAGACATTGAAGGAGACGAGGTTGAAAGACAAAGGGGCGTTGTACATGTTATTTCGGGCTGTTGATGATTCCGGGTTTGAGAAGATCGCTGGTGCAACAACTTCAAAGGAAGCGTGGGACATTCTTGCAAATATCTACAAGGGAGCCAATCGAGTTAGACAGGTTTGACTTCAAACTCTCCATGGAGAGTTGGAAGGAATGAAAATGAAGGAAGGAAAAGGGGTATCCGGTTTCATCACCCGTGTAACACCTCAACTCGCAATCTTGTTATTATTGATTTTTAATGAAAATTCTTTTCAACTTTCTTAAGAGTATCCAGTTGAATATAACAAAATTTTGCCAATAATTGATACTCGAAGAAAATTTCATTACTGAGTAATATTTATAAATCTGAAGTAATATATAATAAAATTACAAACTGACACTGGTTCCATTACATAGTACAATTAATTCAAAACACTATGTAACAAAAGAATACATCTTCAAACATATCATCTTCAAACAAAATCTCTTGTAAACAGCTAGTGATCTCTCTTTGCTGCTCATTTGCTCACCCGAATAAAATCGAGGTCATAGCAGGTGTCAACCACAGACACAAAATACAGGGTAAGTTTATGATAAACATAATTTAAGCAAGATAATATATTCAATATGCAAATATTCATAACAACATCCTCAAAGATTCATGATTCTCTTAGACTCTTATCATGATGCATGATTCTCTTAAACTCTTATTATTTGGTACCAACAGTCAAGATAGCCCTATCCTAGTGGCACAGAACTGAAACGATCAATCAGGGTACCACAGTGTTGCAATAGGATTCTCACCCACACTTCCTGTGATCATTATGGGTGGCATGATTTCCCCACTGCCGAGTCACCCCCCAGCTCAGACTCCTCTTGTCTGAACGCTCGAACTCAGTTCCTGCAGCTATCTGACACACCTCTCTGAGGCAACTCTTATACACACCTCCACTCTGAGGAAACTCTTATGCACATGAGACACATGAATTTGATTCACTTAATGCATAACTCTTTTCATTTTATCAACTCATATTTATTTTCAACATCAGTCTTCAATCATTGTCTCATATACTTTACACAGAAATTCAACATAAATCAAATATAGAACTCAGCTTGATACTCATGTACAGAAACTCAACATATCATTCATGTACAGAGATTCATAGAAACACTCAACAACATATAAAACTTCATTCAAGCACTCAATCATGTACTATAACTCAAGTCCAACAATTTCTCAAATACAAGTCATACTACACAGAACTTCAAGCATTTATTCAAACACAAGCAACACTTAAACAATCTTTATCATAAAAATTCCCCATACATACCTTGTAACCTCTTAAAAAGCTTGTCTTTCTCTTCTTAGTTTGCTAGCTTTTCCACGTGATTTCTTCAAGATGGTGGGGTCTTTTTCTACTTGATTTAGGCTTTTAAAAGGAGAGGATGAAAGTGAAATGAAAGGGAGGTGAGGGGAGGTTCACGTGGGATAAGTTATGTAGGGAGGAAGTCTTGGAAAATGACTTCCACTTAAGCTCTCCTTCTCCCTTTATATAGTAGTTGGAAAATAATTTAATATTCAAGGACATATTTGCCCTTCCTAACTAATTTCCTTCATTTAGTTCCATTCTAACTTAGTTTCTTCTTATTCTATTAGATTCTAACTAAGTTCATTATTATTCTTTTACTTTATAAAAAAAATCTTCTAAGACGTAATGATTTTCCTTTAGAAGTGTCCACCACTTTACAAGTGTCCTTCCACCTAGCATGATTGTAACATCCTCAAAATTATATCTTGAATTCGTATTTAATTGAATTGTGGAAGTGTGATGATACTTGGATAAAAAAATATAGTTGAAGAGAAATGACTATATCACTCTTTTCCTTAAATCAGAAATTACAGAAATGCCCTTGAAGTAAAATGACGATTATGCCCCTAAATATTTTTGAAATTTACAAAAATGCCCCAGATATTTTAGTGAGATATTTTAAGGTGAAAATTACATAAATACCCTTGGATATTTTGGAAATGACAAGAATACCTTAGATATTTTGGCTAGATATTTTATGGTGGAAATGACAATTATGCCCCTAAGATGAATGACAAAATTACCAAAATGTCCTTAGGCCAAAAATGCCCAAATATCTTTAGAAAATTTGTGGAAACCTGATGAAATTACAGAGTACTCTTAGCTGACAGAGTATCAAAATATTTTATGACAGAAAACTCTAGAATAGGATTATTATGAATTTTATAAGATAACAACTTCGAGACTTTATTCAAGAGAATTCAAGCATCAGAAAAATATAAAAAAATGATAAATAGAATCTATGAAATTTTCTCTTAATTGTAGGAGGTATAGACCTATTTAATAAAATGGTTTAGTAATTTTGATGGTCAGAAGAGGTATGGACCAGTCAAAATTAAGATAAAAGTAGTCTGGTATGTAAGGTTTATGCAATACTCTGTATAGACTACTTGTAAGTAATTTAAACCATCATTGAGATCAATTTCTGGGAACCTCTAAAATTCTATCATTCAATATTATCTTTAGGTAGAAGAGTTCAAATCAAACTTGATTTTTTTTTTTAGAAAATGCCATGTGTAAAGCTTTATTTGAAACTAGATTTTTCTTCATCATCAAAAATGACAACATGTAGCATGAAAGGAAGAAAAATTTGTCTTCCTTCCCTTTAGATTGATGAATCACGTGAAGCATGGTGTAGAAGGAAGGAGAAAGTTCTTGAATAGCCACTTGGAAAGATAAGCCATAGGATGAATACAAGTGAAAGGACACTTGTACGACATGGATACAAGTAACATGAATATGAAGCAAAGATCTCTCTCCATTTATCTAGTCTTCACGTGAACCATGTAGAAGATGGGAGAATCTTCATGAAAGTGGACAAGTGGTAGGAGAAACTTCAAGAAATGCCAAGTAAGTGGACACTTGGAAAGGGAGGCTTATGATAAAGACAAGTGTAATGACACTTGTAAGCAACATAATGAATCTTGAAGATTTTTCT
>PYAF01001412.1:0-20059 GCA_007407185.1 Glycine tomentella | reverse complement strand
GTTATGATAAAAATAATTTCCATAAAGTGATGTGTATTTTGTTTATGGATTTTATTATGGATGGATATTGATGTGATGATAGGTTGATTCATGTTTCCAAATCCAGTACGAGATTTTGTGAAACAAGAATCTTATACTACATACAGTACGATATGTAGTACCCAGGTGCAGATACATGGCAAAATTCATGCATGTTTGCATAAGACGATCGTAGCGTCTACATCCAGTACGAGGTGTAACTACATACAGTACGATATGTAGAGACCATTTGCACCCTGGGATAGTTCATTTCATGCATTCATATAGTTTGCATAATTTTATGGATTTCGTTTGAATATATTGATGATTTACTAACGTACTAACGTGTTCAGTGGTTTAGCTTTGCCTACTGAGAAATCTTTATTTCTCACTAGATTTGTTTTATTTTTTTTTAGGTGGCAACAATGGTCAGTTACCTTGATGCTCTGGATTAGTGGTGGAATATGAAGGAAGATATGTATTAGGCCGAAGTATTATACCTGTATAATATTGACTTTTGTAACAAGAACTGTGGTTATGTATAATATATTAGTCTCAAATCTTTTGTAAGTTTTATGTTTTATTTATTTTTTTACTAATATACGCTTCTTAAAAATTTAACCCTAATAAAAGTAATAAAAATCAGCATAAAATTTAGGTCGTTACAATGATCTTAAAGCTTCCTCCTTCTTCTACATTCTTCACGTGGCTACTAGAGAAAGGAAGAGAAATTTTGCTTCATTTCATGTTACTTTATATATATATATATATATATATATATATATATATATCATTTTTGATGATGAAGAAGAATCCAATTCCCTTATGCCTTCACACATGGCATTTTCTAGTAGGAAGTCAAGTTTGATTTGAACTCTTCTACCTAAAGATAATATTGAATAATAGAATTCTAGAGTTTTCCAGAAACTGACTTCAATTACAGTATAAATTGCTCACAAAGAGTCTATACAAAGTGCTACACAGACTTAACATATAAGATTGCTCTTATCTTAATTCTGATTGGTCCATACTACTTCTGATCATCAAAATTACCAAACCATTTTATTAAATAAGTCTATACATCCTACAATTAAGAGAAAAACCATAGATTTTATTTATCATTTTTCCATATTTTTCTGATGCTTGAATTCTTTTGAATAAAGTTTCAAAGTTATTACCTTATAAAATTCATAGAAATTCTATTCTAGGGTTTTTTGTCACAAAGTATTTTGATAATCTGTCCTCTAAGAGTATTTTGTAATTTCATCAAGTTTTCACAAAATCTCTAAGGATGTTTAGGCAATTTTAGCCTTAAGAGTATTATGGTAATTATGTCATTCATCTTAGGGGTATTATTGTCATTTCCAAAATATCCAAGGGTATTTATGTAATTTTCACCTTAGGGGTATTCTGTAATTTCTACTTCAAGGGAAGGGTAGTATGGTCATTTCTCTTAAGCTATTTTTGTAATCTCTCTAATTAATATTTCACACTAATTATTTAAATATAGACTAATCAAATTCTTACATAACCTAACATTCACATCAATGATTACACAAGAATAATTCATATAACATACATTTGTAGTTATTGAAATTTCAGGGTGTTACAACCCGGGTCCTGATAACACGTTATCGACACGCACCAAAACAATTTTACTAAGCTAATTCTGTAGAATAGGATTAACCTAGGTCGACTCAGAGACACTTATCAATATGGTTCTAGCTTCAAATCAGTAATAATAGAGAGGGGGATTTTATCAAACAGTTTGTGTGCGTAAGGAAAACTTGCAAAAACGTAAACTAAAATTAAAGAACAGTGCAGAAATTAACAAGATTATCAACAAGTGAGTAAAACAGATTAGAGAAGCATCAATCCAATTCACCAAATCAAGCAATTCGAATCATCATCATCATTCTCAGAAATTTATCCTATCATGAACATTCATTCAATCTCATTAGAAGTTGTTCAATCGAATTTACCCCTAATTTAATTGAAACCACAACCCTAATTGAAATATCATCCAATTATTCTATGATTAATATTCGAAATTAGGCATGAATCCATAACCTAATCCGCTTTCAATCCTAAACGCATTCATAATCATGAAAAACAGAATAGCAATTGAAGAAGAAGATGAACATTCAAGTAGAATTCGAAATACTAAACCAAAACTCCAATTCTCCTTGTGCTTAGGCTGGTTCCTTGGATTGATTGGTGATTTAGCCTTCCATGATCATCATCAATGAAAGCCCCATGGATTGAGTGCACGAAAATGGAAGAACAGAAAAACGAAAATGAAGAACAATGAAGAACAAGGAAGAACAGTAGAGAGAAAATGAGAGCAAGGGTTTTGATCCTAAAAACCTAAAAGGGAGAAATGTAAAACTGTTTTATTAAAATGAAAAGTGTGCTCCCAGTTTCACTAAAGTCACTAATATATGTAGTGACTGAGTTCTGAAATAAAATGGGCCACAAATAAACCCAACAATCTAATTATTTGCTATTTACAACCTGAAAGTCAAATTCGCAGCCCAAAATTACAAGTGCAGAGGTGCTAACTTCAAAGCTTAAAATGACCCTCTAAATGACAGAATTGGCCTCGGGCTATTTCTAGAAAACTTGTAGATCCTTTTGTTATCTTTCCAGGGACTCCTAGAACGCTCCATTTGGAGATCGGTAGCACCCTATAGGTCCTGCAAAAGTCAGATACATCAAGTGAGCAAAAATCCAAAAATACGCAACAATTAGCAATTAAGTCCACTTACTTGCCTAAGCCAAAAACTGAATTAGAATAGGAAAATAAAGGTCCAAGAGAGGTCAAATAAGTTAAGAAGGATAGAAAAATACTCAACTAAAAGCACTCTATCAGGTCCAGACCGTGGTAAATCAACTAAACATAAATGGAGAGGTGTTGTCCGATGCCAGAGTGGTGGAGAAAATTCTGAGGTCTCTCACTGACGACTTCGAGAATGTTGTATGTGCGATTGAGGAGTCAAAGGACCTAGCAACGCTCACCGTTGACGAACTTGCTGGTTCCTTGGAGGCACATGAACAAAGAAAGAAAAAGAAGAAAAAAGAGTCACTGGAGCAAGCACTCCAGACAAAAGCTTCAATCAAAGACGAGAAAGCGCTCTATTCTCACAATTTCCGAGATAGAGGTCGTGGCCGAGGTGGACGTAGACATGACCGAGGTGGTAGAGGCCGAGGTCAAAAAGGAAGGAATAAAGAGCAGGCTGAATCAAGTCAGTAGAATTGGCGAGGCCGAGGTCATGGAAGAGGCTGACATTCAAATCAATCGAATGTAGAATGTTTTAAATGCGGAAAGTATGGACATTACTCGAGAGATTGCAACTCGGACAGATGTTACAACTGTGGTCGAGTCGGACATTTTGCGAAGGATTGTCGAGATGAAAGAAGAAATGAAACTTCAAACCTTGTTACAGAAGGAGAAGTAAGAGATGGAGGAATTCTGATGATGATTAGAAGTGAAGTCAACCAGGGATCCAAGATGGAATGGTATCTAGACACTGGTGCAAGTAATCATATGTGTGGGCATAAGCATTTGTTCAGTAATCTGAGACAAATAGAAGCCAGACATGTTTTGTTTGGAGATGCTTCAAAGGTTGACATCAAAGGCCAAGGTATGATTTGTTTCTTGCAGAAAGATGGACGAATTGGGCGCATTCGAGATGTCTATTACGTGCCCGATCTAAAAAGTAATATTCTTAGTGTGGAAGAGAAGATTCAAAATTCTAGAAAAGGGAGGAGAGGATTCTCGTTTGTGTCTCCAGCATTAGGTTGTTGAGAGCGTCTCCGAGAGGTTGAGAGCAACCCTTGTTGAGAGCGTTTCCACCATTGTTGTTGGTGAGGTTGAGTGTCTCCGGCTGAAGGCCGTTGAGAGTGATTGTAACCATTATTATTGAGAACAGTGGATTGTTCTGGACTAGGTCCCGTGGGTTTTCCTTTTTGAAGGTTTTCTCCCACGTAAAGCTATTGTTGGTTGAGTCTGGTGACTCCCCAATGTTTGTGGTTGGTTGAGGTGTTGCTCCAACAGAGAAGGAGATTGTGTGTTTAATCCCATCAAAGTAAGATAGTCCAACTGAGATCCGTGTAGATAATAAGTCAGCAATCGAGTTACCTAAGAACCCGATCAATCACGAAAGGAGCAAGCATATCGATGTCAGATTCCACTTCATCCGAGATCAAGTAAAAGGAAAAAAGGTGTAGTTACTTCATGTGACAAGCCGAGATCAAGTCGAAGATGTTTTCACGAAGCCATTACCGACATTGCTGCTGGAAAATTGTAAGAAGATGTTGGGGATGAAAGACAGAAGAAATATTTAAAGTTTATGGGGGGAATTTGTTGGATTAAACTTTAATAATAATAAATTATATATGTGAAGAGTGATGTCCTTAGGTGAAGAAGTTACTCATGTGAAGAGTCATGTCCCTAGATGAAGAGTTACTCAAGTGAAGAGTCATGTCTTTAGGTGAAGAGTCATGTCATATTATAAATAACATCTCATGTAAAAGGCCAATGTGTGGCTTGACAGACCATTATCTAAATACATTAGAAGTATTCTACCAGAGAAATTGTTGTGTTTGTGTAAGTGCACCAATGTGTGTGAGGACCTGTGATACCACACACACACACATATACAGGGGCGGAGCCACATGTGTTTGAGGGTGGGCAGCTGCACCCCCTCATTTCAATAAAATCACTAGTATTTGTCCTAAAATATTATATTTTATACCCCATAATTTTATATTTTGCACCCTCTAATTTTATGTATTTGAAATTCCTTATCTGTTCACATGTAAGAATAAGTAAATATATCATCTTATTTTAATAAAATGCAAAAAAAATCATATTTTGCACCCCATAATTTTATATTTTGAATCCCTTAATTTTATGTATTTGAATCTTCTTACCAGTTTATATGTAAGAGTAAATAAATGTATCATCTTTTTTAATAAAATGCAAATATTTATCTTAAAACTTCATATTTTATTTATCTTATCTTCGTATTTGAATCCAACTATTCCATATAATAATGACAATTATCAATTTTTATTTTTTAAATAAATTGCCCCCACTGATCCAAGGTCCTAAATCCGCCACTGCACACACACACACACACACACATATATATATATATATATATATATATATATATAATAAAATAAGAACAAGATATGATCGTTAGCCTCCTTATACTTTAGATTCGGAAGACTAGCTAGACCTGAAATCTTCTTTCCAAATTACCGCAGACACCCCCAACAACTATAGGTTTCAAAAGGACAAAAAATGCAAACAAACAATGCAAGAACATATTGTAAATGACATATATATTGAATTTATTATACAAGTACAATGCCAACACACATTATAATATCATAAAATAGGAACAAGCTACGATGGTTAGCCTCCTCAATTTTTAGATTAGTAAGGCTAGTCTTGAAAGCTTCCCAGATTGTAGCAGTCTCTTCGTCACATCTTTCCTTTAAATTCTCAAGTTTCGTAACTGAAGAAGGCAGCATTTTGCATGCGCAGCCAGTCGTGTGAAGCCTTTCCAGATTAAGCAAGTCACCAATTTCTGCTGGTAAATTGTGAAGTCTTAAGCACCCAGTTATATCAAGAAAACGCAGCTGAAGAAGCTTTCCAGTTGAAGCAGGTATCTCTTCAAACGCAGCACATGAACTAAGTTTCAGTGTTTCCAAGTTCTTGAGGTTTCAAATGTCATGAGGCAATGCAATAAAACACATGCACCTAGTGATTAGGCTTTTTGATGGAAGTAATATTTGTAGAATTGAGAATCGGTAAACTTGATCCAATTATGACTCAAGAATTTGACGTATCGCTCAATACAGAACCAATAGAACAACTATTTAGTAGCTGGAACTGAAAAACATATAATTATTCAATTATGTCATGAGGGCTTGTGGAGGAAAAAAACCAACTTCTTAAAACTCTATATTTAACTTCTTTCTTCTATGTTCTGTCTTTTTTTACAAACAATACCATGATCTATTTATAGATGATAGTCTGCCCTTCAAAAATTGAAAGGATTAAATTCTATTAATAGTCAGAAACCAAAATTAAAACTCAGTATCTCCTATAGAAACCCTTAGCCATTCATATGAAAAAATAACTGCTGACTCTTGACTTTTCATTCTCCTAAAAAGAAACTGTTGAATTAAACCCACCAAAACAAGATTGACATTCAACGTTTATTCAACAAAACTCTCCCGTAAACTTAAATGCTTCTGTCATCCTTCATGCCGATCAATTTCTTGTAGTTTTCGAGAAGCACTATCGGTAGCGATTTTTTGTGAAGATATCATCTACTTGGTCTCGACTTGCGACAAGCACTAATTCCACACTTCCTTCCTTCACTGGGTTCACTTTCATCTCTAGGTGTCTATTAACATATGAGGTCTCCGTGAATAATTTTCCACATACATAATCAATCAATTTAAAAGAATGACCAATTTAATTTATTTACAAAGAAAATCAACTCTATGCACATATACTGTAAAAATAAGTACTCAGAATATACCTTCTCACGACAATGTTAGCCAAATGCCAGTCGATTAAGCAGAGGCGAAACCACTATTGAAACCAGCTATGACCACGACACTATCTAAAAAATAAAATTTACAATTATTGAGTGACAAATTTTTGTTTAATATTTATATATACTTATATAATTAATTAGGATTAAAAATAAAATTTGACACTACTTAAAATTTGACACTATCTAAAAATAAAAGTTGGCTCAGCCACTGCGATTAAGTCATAGACAACGTTCACTGCATGGTCTTCATCTAGTTGTCTTAGGTCCAAATCATCATCAGGTTTGTGCGGCCGTTCTGTCCAAATGTCGATGAGGGCAGCAATGGGTATCTTCTGGTCTTGAAGAAATAAACCTAAGTCCATGAAGCACTCTTTGATGATGGGCTTATCTTCCAACACATCATCCAAACATTTTTTTTTGGTAAACAATTTAGTATGACAACCCAGACCCTTTGACAACTTCTCAATTTGTCTCCATACTTTGACACGCTTTCTCTTGAGAAACCCAATAACCAGTTCAAGTAAAAGTGGTAACCCGTAACAAGCACTTGCCATCTGAAGTTAATGCAAGCAAATAAAATTAGTAGCGGAGGTTTCGATATAAGCGCATACATGCAGTGAAATATAATATGAAGTGTAAATTGTAAAACAATAGCAAACTTTTGTCTCACCAGTATGAAGTGTACAATGACAAACCTTTGTTTCTTTAGGTGAGTTCCGCTATTCGTTAAATGACCCGACCATATGTTTTTTTCGAGTTTATCACAATGTTTTTCTTGACGACTTCCAATGTCCTTGGCACTTGATCGTAAACATTTTCCAAGTCAATAAATACAATATGTAAATCTCTTTTTTTGCTTCGGTATCTTTTCATAAATTTCTGCAAAAAAGATAAACAACTTGCTTTTGTTGTAGATCTTCCTGCTGACATCAAACCAAATCAATTATATGCAATCCAAGTCTCTTCACTCAACTTATTTTCAACTACTTTTTCCCATAATTTCACTACATTGTTCGTAAGTTTTATTTGCAAGTTTTATTTATGCCTATGTATTTAGCAAAATTTTGAATATCTTCTTTGTTCCTAAATGTAGGAACCAAAATGTTTTTTCCCCATTCATCTGACATATTGTTCCAGCCCATAATACTAGTATGAACTGCATGGGTCGTAGTTTATCGGATAAATGGATAAATTGATAAGTCGGACATTGATAGTTTCCTGATCATGACCATTTAAAGCTAAAGATCTCAAAATCTCATTGAATAACTTTATAGCAAAATGGTACCTTTTTCTTCTACAATTATCCATTCTCTCAAGGGCATCTTTTACTTCTCCAAGTTCAAATTCTTTGATATGCCAAATTTCGTCCCTCTTCTTGAATTTGTAATGCTTCTATATTAGAAGTCGATCCTTGTTCATATCATTGAAAAACTAACAAAATAATTCTCCCATCTCTTATCAATATCGTGATCTGTGGTCAAAAGTCTCCCTTCTTTGTTAATAAATCTGACTTGATCCAAATTAAATCCTTTTTTTTTCCTTTATCTATTTTTGGCAAGTTTATATATCTTACATTCTATATTCTGTCTCGAAGTCTTTGTAGAATTCTTCAACAACTTTAGATCGTACTTTAACCAGATTTTTCTTGTTTCATTCCTGTTATGGATAAAAGATATCCTATCTTTATCCTATCAATTCAAATATTCAAACTACCAACAACTTATCGTCATGAAAGCGGAGAACTTGCTATTATCTACATCCCCGAATATCCTGGAAAATGATAACAGGCCTCAACAACTTATCATCAAGAACCAGGTTAGCTTTTTATAAATAAAGCGCTGCTATGGTGAAAGGTACACACATTTCTAACTCTCTCTTTCCATTCACATGATACACACAACACTCTAATTGTGTTATTGTGATCGCTGTGATATTTTCTTCCATAAGTTGCTTCATCCTTATAAGCTTCTTGGGAAGGGAGAGCCTGATCCTACATAAAAATACCCAACGATCACTTCTTGGACATTTCTGCTCTCTTTGAGCAGAACAGTGGCGCCGTCTGTGGGGACGATAAATTTCGAATCCCACCAACTCCCAATGGCTAATACCAGAAGGCACCAGGTGGCTAGGCGTGAAGAACCACCCAGAAACCTGAACCAGGAGAATGTGATAGTAGAAGATGCACTCTCCCATAAGGCCTGATCCCCTACAGGACCAGCAGCACGCGCGCCGGGTAGCCCGCGACTGGAAGAAGAGCCCGGAGATTCTCAGCGGTTCATCCAGAACGCTCTCCAATCCTTGTTGGCCTGAATGGAGAACCCGAAGAAGCGTTACGAACTCCAGCGACAGGAAGATATTCAACGGTTGATCACTCAGTTAGAGGAACACAGTAACAGACGGAGAGAGGAAGAACGCCGGCAGAATGCGAACCACATGGAACACAACATGGAGAACGAGCAACTCCATGCAGCACCCAGGAGGCGGAGACCAGAGACATTGGTCCGTACTATTGGAACGGGTAATAGGGACCCAACTGACCATTCCGAGCAGGGGAGAATGTCTCGTTCTCATCACGAGGCACTTCACCTCTCCTCGGCCATGATACCAGATTCTGCCGTAGAAAGACCGACGGGAGAGATCATCCGTCACCTCGGCCAAGGCGATTGTATATATCAGAGAAAGTACCACCGGGGTCATCAAAATAACAACCCATTCGTCAACCGAATAGTGGATGCTCAGTTCTTGGAAGATTTCGATGGCTAGTTTTTGTCCAAGTATGACGGAAGCCAGGACCCACAAGTGCACATCGACGAGTTCGACATGCAGATGTGCATTCGAGGCATTGACGAATCCATCATCTCAAGGATTTTTGCTACCACTTTAACAGGGGCTGCCCAGACATAGTTTCACTCCTTACCGCCACGGTCCATCAATAACTTCAAGGATTTTGGCCAGAAGTTCTTGCTGAACTTTGCGACGAGCAAGAAACAGCCAAAATCTGAGTTTGCCCTGGGTAAAATACGATAGCAGCCCGGGGAGACATTGCAAAGTTATCTGGATCGGTTCAAAGAAGCCGCGCTACAAGTCCAAGGTCTGGAGGAAAAAGTACACGTCCATCTCATTTCAGCCGGGCTCAACGGAACGTCCCGTCTTGCCAAATCGATCTATAAGGATCCTGTGAAGTCCCTGAACGAATTCAGGATGCGATCCAAGAAATATTTGGAGTTGGGGCAAATGGAGATCGCTAACTCAGGGCCGAGGGAGAGTAAAAAACCCTCGTTGCCAAGAAACCGACATCAGGAGAATCCACACGCCGGGCAGACTAGCTGGCAACCCGCGAATATTCTTGCCAGCCGACCACCACGAGGCATTCCTGATCCTCGCTTCAGGCCCAGAAGGTACGAGCTAAAATATGACAAGTACGCTCCGTTGACTGCCTCACACGGTCATATATGGAAGGAGGCCACCTTCACCGAGATGAGGAAGGTCGACCGACCTCCCACAATACTGAGGAGAGAAGGGTCAGACTATTCCCGGTATTGTGATTTTCACAATGGAATGGGCCACACGATCGACCAGTGCTGGGAACTCCGAGATGCCATAGAGAAGTTGGTACGAGAGGGAAAACTATGGCAGTATGTCATTCGGACTCAGGGGCACCACGGCAAAAGAAAAGCCCAGCCGGAGAACAAGCAACGGGAAGACAAGAAAAACAAGAAAGACAAAGAGTTTCCCGAACCCGAGTTCGAATGCAACGTCATCACAGGAGGAATGGGAGGAGGAGGCGATACAGCCAACCAGCGGAAGAAATACCTCAAGGAAGTAATGTCGGTAAGAGACCAATCGAGGTTCAAGGAAAGCACCAGCGGGAGTACCAAAAAAGTCGAGCCCCCGCTGATTTACTTTACCGAGGAAGATTTGAAAGGAGTAATGCCGGGCTATGAGGACGGTCTCGTTATAACAGGGACTGTGGCCAATTTCCGGGTCAAGAGGATATTTGTCGACAACGTTAGCTCGGCCGACATCATCAACTTGAGTGCGTTAAAGAATATGAATTTAAGAATGGAAGACTTGAGACCGTGTCAAACTATGTTATACGGTTTCAATGGTGAAGGTACCAGCCTGAAAGGCGTCATTGATCTCCAGCTCACGCTGGGAACGAGGGAAGGATTCAAATCAGAAAGGGTCACATTCACTGTTGTCGAGTTCCCCTCATCGTACAACATCATCCTGGGCAGGCCGACACTCCACAAATGGGATATTTTGATGTCCACCAAAAAATGAAGATGATCGGACACCTCGACAAAGTCATCACGATTTGCGGGGATCAAAAGGAGTCAAGGCAGTGTTATTATAACACAATCATAGAGCCTGAGGTCGGACCGTCCTCCCCACCTCGGGTCCGACAGGGGGAGCCAGCAGGTTCTCGATCAGAACGTGCCAAAGGAAGCCAGTTAATTTGGTGGAACTGGATCTGCAGGACATTGAGGAATGGAGACCGGAGCCAGTAGATGAACTCGAAGATATTCAGATTGGATTCTCTGCCGAGCAGATCACGAAGGTAGGGAAACAAGGCGACCCTGAAACCAAGGACAAATTGATCCGATGCCTGAAGGAAAATCAAGACATTTTGCCTGGAAGGCGTCCCAAATATCCGAGATCAAACCCACCTTCTGCTGCCACAAACTGGCGATATATCCCGGCTCCAAGCCGGTAGAACAGAAAAACAGGAAGCTCGGCCCGGATAGGAGACAAGCCTTGGCAAAACATATTGAAGAATTGATAGAGGCCGGGTTCATTAGGGAGATACAATATACGACTTGGCTCTCTAATGTTGTGATGGTGAAAAAATCCAGTGGAAAATGGAGAGTCTACGTCGATTATACCTATCTGAACAAAGTCTGTCCCAAGGACTCGTACCCGATGCCGAATATCGACCAACTTGTAGATAATTCGGCGGGATACCAATGGTTGTCATTTATGGATGCTTATTCCGGGTACAACCAGATACCCATGCATCTGGACGATCGAGAGAAAATGACATTCCGGGGTATCAAAGCAAATTATTGTTACGATGTCATGCCCTTCGATTTAAAGAATGTCGGGGCAACATACCAGAGGATGATGAATAACGTCTTCTCAGATCAGATCGGACACAATATTGAAGTCTACATCGACGACATGATCACGAAGACGTTGGCGGCTGGGGACCATATCCAAGACTTGGAAGAAACATTCCAGAAGCTGAGGCAGCATGACATACGCCTCAATCCGTTAAAATGTGCGTTCGGGGTAAAAGCTGGGAAATTCCTGGGTTTCATGCTAACCCACAGGGGGATAGAGGCAAACCCTGATAAATGTAAAGCTGTCCTGGATATGCAATTTCCCGCTAACAAAAAAGAAGTTCAGCAGTTGACAGGAAGGATGGCGGCCTTAACCCGGTTTCTCCCGAAATCCGCGGAAAAAGCCCTCCCTTTCTTCAAGTTATTGAAAAAGGAAGCCAGTATAGGATGGAACTCGGCGTGCGAAGAAGCCTTCCAGAAGATCAAAGCGTGCCTAACCTCGCCATCGGTATTGTCGAAACCCGAGCCGGGTGAGGTGCTCATTCTGTACTTGTCGGTTGGAGAGGAGGCCATTAGCGCAGTACTAGTCAGAGAAGAAGGCAAGTCTCAGTTGCCGGTATATTTTGTGAGCCGAGCTCTGAAGAACTCGAAATTACGATA
Source organism: Glycine tomentella (assembly GCA_007407185.1). Taxonomy (NCBI): domain Eukaryota; kingdom Viridiplantae; phylum Streptophyta; class Magnoliopsida; order Fabales; family Fabaceae; genus Glycine; species Glycine tomentella. Next base: position 7,737 of record PYAF01001412.1, on the reverse strand, counting down.
TCAAAAACTTGAAAATGTGGCCTTCACTCTACTCACCGCGGCAAAGAGACTTCGCCCATACTTTCAGAGTCATACGGTTGTAGTTCGAACAAACCAACCCATCCGACAAGTGCTACATAAGCCAGACTTGGTGGGGAGAATGATGAATTGGGCTATCCAATTATCCGAGTTTGATATTCAATATGAAGCCCGCCACGCTATTAAGTCTCAAGCGTTGGCCTACTTCGTAGTAGAATTGACCCCAACATCGGCCATTCAACACGAAGATAAAGTGTGGAAGGTATACGTCGACGGATTGTCTAATGCTAAGGGAAGTGGAGCTGGGATCATCGTCAAGAATCCCGAGGGCGTGTCCCTCGAACAGTCATTGCAGCTCAACTTCCCGACCTCCAATAATCAAGCAGAATACGAAGCGCTTATCACTGGGCTGAAGCAGGTAAAAGAGTAAGGAGCATCAAAGGTCAATGTCTTCACTGATTTGCAGCTCGTTTTAGCATAGATTGAGGGACGATATCAAGTCAAGGGACCTTTACTAGCCAAATACTTGGCCAAAGTAAAGGAAATCATGGCGGAGTTCGATGAAGTGGTAGTTGCGCATATCCCAAGAGAAGAAAACACCCGAGCCGACATACTGTCAAAGTTGGCCAGCACAAAGGGATCGGCCAACCACAGAACAGTCATCCAGCAGGAAGTCGCCCGTCCTGCATGTGTCATGACCATTCTGACCGGTGAAGATTGGAGAAGACCCATTTCAATTATTTGGAACAGGGAGCACTTCCTGACGAAGAATTGGAGGTAAAAAAGCTGATCAGGGATGCGGCGATGTATGTGATTGTCGACGACGAATTATACCGACAGGGCCTCCACACCCCACTACTATTGTGTCTGAGTTCGGACCAGGCCAAATACGTACTCACCGAAATACACGAAGGGGTCAACGGCCAACACATAGGAGCAAGAGCTTTAGCATTAAAAGCTCTGCGCACGGGATACTTTTGGCCGACGATGGAAGCGGATGCAGCGGAACACGTCAAGAGATGCGACAGCTGTCAGAGACATGCAAAGATAATATGGGCTCCTCCGTCCGAGCTCAGTTTAATCACAGCTCCGTGGCCATTTTATAAGTGGGGCATGGACCTCTTGGGGCCATTTAAAGCCACGGAAGGACAGATGAGGTGGTTGATAGTGGCCGTTGACTATTTTACCAAGTGGATTGAGGTCGAGCCTCTCGCTGCTATCACCTCGGCCCGCGTACAAAAATTCTTAGAACGGACCATAATAAGAAGGTTTGGAATCTCGGCGAAAATCGTGACCGACAATGGAACACAATTTACCGACAGCAAATTCAAGACGATGATGATCGGCTTCCATATCAGGCACCATTTCGCTTCTGTTGAACACCCCTAGTCCAACGGTCAAGCCGAGGCGGCGAATAAAGTTATTCTCGACGGATTAAAGAAATGAATGCATGAAGCCAGCCCAAATTGGGTCGAACAACTTTACTATGTGCTGTGGGCGTATAGAACTACGGCCCAAACATCTACTGGAGAAACCCTATTCAGAATGACATATGGTTGTGAAGCCATGATACCGGTAGAGATCGGCCAGACATCCTGGAGGAGACAACATATGGTTCAGGCAGAAGATAACAACAGCGCATTAGCAGCCGACCTAGATCTAATCGAAGAGGTCCGCACGACCGCTCACCATCGAGATCTACATAGAAAGGGTAAGCTAGCCCAAAGGTTCAATAAAAAAGTGAAAACAAGATCTTTCGAAGAAGGCGACCTCGTACTCCGGCGAGCAAACATCGGGAATAAGAACGCTCGAGAAGGAAAGCTAGCAGCAAATTGGGAAGGACCGTACCAGGTGGTCCAAAATATTGGACAAGGAGCATATTCCCTGTAAACGCTGGAAGGAAAACAAGTCAGACGGACATGGAACGCGGACAAGCTAAAGAAGTATTATAGCTGACCATAGGCGGTCAGAAGAGTCCATGTGTTTTCCTTTAGTTGGCCTTTGGCCCGTCATCGGAATCATGGACGCCATGTTATTTCCCTTTAATTGGCTGCTGAGCCCGTCATAGGGATCATGGATTGTTGCCTCACCGTGTGTTCCCCTTTAGTTGGCTATCAAGCCCGTCATCGGGGTCGTGGGAGATCAAATAATAGATTTATCATGTGTTTCTCATTAGTTGATCCGGGGATGTACAACCCGCGCAAATCAGTCATTGAGATCGTGAAAATCATGTAATCTTCGAAGAATATTATTAAAAACCTGATTATAAGGAACTTCCTATTGTGCACACATTTTGAATACTTAGTCGTTGTTTTGTATTATCTCGCTCCTGATCAGGCCGACGTAACTATTTGAATCACGAATGAACCATCGGATCGACCGAAAGAGTTACATCGGTGATGTTACGAATACACTTAACAGTTGCTAAGTCGGGACATGTTCCCAAAACAATATCTAAAATCCAATCGATGGTTTGGGATAAAAAGACGCCCGGCCATTGAAACCAAAATACGGAAGAGACTTAATAGCATAATAAGAATAATGCTCGTCGAAGAAATTGAAGACATTGTCGAGAAAATTAAAGATAATGTGCAAAGGAATTGTGCATTGTCAAGAAAAAGTAAAATGGGCTGGAATTGTTCAAAATAGTTACAAGTAAAACCGGCATCCCGGCTCTTCAATCTTCTCCACCAGCCGGGGGTGCAACATTCTCGGGCATACCTACTGAGCTCTCTTCCTCCCCTTCGCTTTTAGAAACCATAAGCAGCTGGCCGTCCCCAACGTAAGACCTAAAATGCATACCCTCAGTGTTTAAGTTAACACCAGGGTTCAGGAAGCGAATCTGACTTATAGCATTCTCAAATGAAGCTTCGGTGGACTTCTTCAATTGAGAACGAACAAATATGAGTTCGCTCAGGAGGTCTTTCTCGTCCTCATCTTAGTATTAAGGGCGAGGAGTTCATCACAACGACGATTGGCGTCGCGGGACCGATTGCGAGCCACGGCCAGACTCTTCTCCAACTTGGCAATGGTAGAATGAGAGGATTCGGCTTCTGCTCGGAAAGCCCCAAGTTGAGCTCGAGAAGCTTTGAGTTCGACGACCAACTTAGCCGCCGACTCTCGGGAAGCTTCGAGCTCGGCGACCAGTTTAGCCACCGACTCTTGTGCTTCCTTAGCCTCAGCCCTGGAAGCCTCCAGTTCCTTGATCGAGATCGCAAGGCTCGCCTGAGCCAAGTCTAGCTCTTATCAAAGTCGGTGGGTTTCAGCTTCAGAAGTTTCGAGCTCGGCAGCCACCTTGCAGGCTTTCTTGTTCAAAGAAGTTAAACTTCCGAGCAGGGTGGCACTCTTTAAACATGCCAGCTGCATTGAGCCCAGTTCCTCCAGCTTGGGGTCCGAGAAGAGGACCGTAGCTGAGTATCTCTTGGGTGCCCGGGCAACTTCAAAAAATTCTTGGGTTATACCCTTATCCCAAAGAGATCGGGGGGATAGCTGGATACGCTCCTCAACGGGCTCGGTCGCCGGAGTAGGAACGTCAGCAGAAGCCGGGGCCTCAGAAACGACCTCCTCAGTGGGGCCATTAATAACCACGAGAGGGGCCGCGGCCACAGGAGAGGAAGGCAGTGGAGAAGTTGAAGGAGCAACCGGAGTTGTGGAAATTGGAGTCGGGCTAGATTCACTAGCCGAAGCCTTGCCCTTTCCTTCAGCCAATCGACGCCTCTTCCAGGACTTGAGGGCAGCGAGGTGGCTGGGGATGGGGCCAGAGTCCATTTCAATCACTGTACAACAACAGAATAAGCATTAGCAAGATGAAAAAAGTAAACAAAGTTCTGTCAAGAGAAATTCAGACTGACCACGCTGAATATAATAAGTTATTGGAGCCAAGTCCCCTGAATCTTTGCATGATAATATCCGAGCTGCAGAAGTAGCATCGGAATCCGACAATCGAGTCTCGTCGGTTCGATAAGAAGCTGGAGGGGAATCGTGATGATGGGAGGACCAATACAATGGAAACCTCCAGGACCCCGGAGAAGAGTCAGAGGAGTTTGAAAAGAAAGGACGTTGGCCGGGAATGGCAACAACTTTAAAGAATTTATCTTTAAAACTTTTAAAGGAGTCAGCAAATAAAGATAAAAGCCGACGGTCAGAACCACGGTCGTTCCGACCCCGAAAAGAGGTCCACCCCTTTTGGTCGGCAGGCTCCTTACATGATCGACTAGTTTGAACAGAGAAAAAATAAAGGGCAGGTGTAAAGAATTTCAAGTTTCTGGCAGAGAATCTCAAAAGCCAGCATGAAAGCCCAACCATTAGGATGAATCTGGGAAGGGGCAACATGCAGGTGTTCTAACACCTACATTTGGAAGTCGGTAAAGGGAAGTCGGATCCCTACCCTAGTAATTACCTCACTATAAAATAAAAAGAAATCAAGGTCATTTCCTTCCCAGACGGAACAAACAGGTTCTCCCGGGCGGGGTAGGGAGACATGAAAACCCTCTTGGATACCGAGGGAGAGTTGGGAAAGGTCCTCAAAATCCAACACCGAGGTGTACTGCAGGACCTCATGGGTCACCCACGAAAACCTACTTGACAAAGCAGGAGAAACAGTTTGAGATTGAGACCCGGTTGTAGATTCCCTAACAGTTCCAACACGAGAGTCCATAATTACCTATGACAATAAAAGGAAAACAACAATTAGTAAAGTACCTGGAGGGCAAACCATCAAAGGGCTAATAGTTGATGAAGTCCGGGCTGGCACGGAAATCGGTACATTAACATCTAATCTAGGTGACGGTGTATCGATGGGTTTGGGCACCATAATAGGATTATGTCGGCACCAATCCAACAGGTCATCGGCTTGTCTATCCAAATCTACGCTGGCTAAATACATGAATTCCTCAACACATTTTGAACAGGGTTCATATTGAACTTCAAGTTGTGACTCGAGCCTAGGGCCATCTCTAGGGGCAATGCTCGAGGGAACGGAAGTCGTAGGAGGTACCCTAGACCCTGAGGAAAGCAAGGAAGACCTCTGTCGCGACGACGACCCTAACCTAGAAGACCCTAGTTGGGAAACATTAGGGGGTTGGGGAATTGGGGTTTTTGAACTGCTAGGGGCAGAAGGAACCCGAAGCAAGAACTTTTTCTTCTCTTCTTCAGAAGGAGGAAGTCCAAAAAGCCAAAATGCAGAACGAGGGGGAACCATTCTGCGAATCTTTGCCTCTTCCTCAGCTGTGTACTGCATGGTGCAGGTTCTACTAAGAATGTGTGAAAATCGGAAATTACGGGAAACCAATGGAAGTTGCAAGAAATTATCAACACTCAGGGTTATACAGAACAAGACGAAAAATAGGAAATGGCAATGGGCAAAGAGGGAAAGGTAAACAAGAAATACCTGGAATAGAGAAAGATTGATGGAAGGGGAGCCGACAACGAAGAACACAGGTGATTCGAAAGCAAGGGAGAATGAAGATGCAGGAGTCGCAAGGGCAAAGGTGAGAGGTAGAATGAGGCAATAGGGCGAAAATGAAATGATACAAGTTCATTAAATGAAAAAGTAACCGTCAGAATTCAAAAAGAGAACATGGGGTAGTAACTGATGGACATTGAAGGACGTGGAAGAGGCGGTTACATCATTATTGCAAAAAAGAAATGATTAAAGTGTGAAACGACGGAAGTTATCATCAAGACACGTGGCAGTCCAGGAAGAAAAGTTGCTTCATTTCTCGATGATCAGAGCTGATTCAGACTACTTGAAAAGACAAGACATAACTCAGCGCCGAGGAAAGTCAGAAATAACCCAAGAGCTTAAGAAGGTCGATTACCTCGCATCGGATCCCCACTCGTGGTCGGCCCTGTACGAGGTCGGCTCTACACGAGGTCGATCTCACTCATACGAGGTCGGCTCAAAAGTCTCACTCATACGAGGTTAACTCAGAGATCGGTCGGTCTCATTGTACATCCCGGCCACCAAGAATACTAGACGACCGGGCTAAGGGGCATCTGTTACGGATAAAAGATATCCTATCTTTATCCTATCAATTCAAATATTCAAACTACCAACAACTTATCGTCATGAAAGCGGAGAACTTGCTGTTATCTACATCCCCGAATATCCTGGAAAGTGATAACAGGCCTCAACAACTTATCATCAAGGACCGGGTTAGCTTTCTATAAATAAAGTGCTGCTATGGTGAAAGGTACACACATTTCTGACTCTCTCTTTCCATTCACACGACACACACAACACTCCAATTGCGTTATTGTGATCGCTGTCATCTTTTCTTCCATAAGTTGCTTCATCCTTATAAGCTTCTTGGGAAGGGAGAGCCTGATCCTACATAAAAATACCCAACGATCACTTGTTGGACATTTCTATTCTCTTTGAGTAGAACAATTCCTATAAAAAGAATTTCTGTAACAATGTATTTAATGAATTCATAAATGTTAACAAGTAAAATAAAAGACAAATAAATTTATCTTAGTTATGTGAAAGCAAGGACTAGGAGTTAGTTAAATTACTTAATGGAAAGATGGAAAACTAAAGTCAGGCTACTCTTTGAATTAGAAGATGCAAAAGGGTAATAATAATTTCATAGTGCGTGTATATGAAAATATAGGAGAATTGGACAGCACTTTGGCCCAATGCTTGTTACTACCTTTGGATGTGGCGAAATCAACATGTTCATGATCCATCATTTGTCAGGCTGTTTAAGTCGTGGGTGTGGTATCACAGGTTCTCACACACACACTAGTGCACTCACACAAACACACAATAATTTCTCGTATAGAATACTTCTAATGTATTTAGATAATGGTCTGCAAAGCCACACATTGGCCTTTTACATGAGATGCTATTTATAATGGTCTACTAACGTAAACTTAAAGACATGACTCTTCACTTGAGTAACTCTTCACCTAGGGGACATGACTCTTCACATGAGTAACTTCTTCATCTAAGGACATGGCTCTTCACATGAGTAACTTCTTCACCTAGGGACATGACTCTTCACATGAGTGATTTCTTCACCTAGGGACATGACTCTTCACATATCTAATTTATTATTATTAAAGTTTAATCCAACAAAATCCCCCATAAACTTTAAACATTTCTTTCGTCTTTCATCCCCAACATCTTCTTACAATTTTCTAGCAGTAATGTCGGTAATGGCTTTCTCGTCTTTGATTGAAGCTTTTTTCTGGTGTGCTTACTCGAGTGACTCTTCTTTCTTCTTTTTCTTTCTTTGTTCATGTGCCTCCAAGGAACCAGAAAGTTCGTCAATAGTGAGCGTTGCTAGGTCCTTTGACTCCTCAATCGCACATACAACATTCTCAAAGTCGTCAGTGAGAGACCTCAGAATTTTCTCCACCACTCTAGCATCGGACAACACCTCTCCATTTCTGTTTAGTTGATTTACCACGGTCTGGACCCGGGTGATGAAACCGGATACCCCTTCTCCTTCCTTCATTTTCATTCCTTCCAACTCTCCACGGAGAGTTTGAAGTCGAACCTGTCTAACTCGATCGGTGTAACGACCGCTCTTGATTCACTTTTATTACGTATTTATTTTATTTGCTAAAATTTTTCCGAAAACCATGACTAATCAAAACTTGGTGGATTCTTTAAAACAGATTTTAGAATGAAGGTTCAAATGAAAATTCCGTTGATTTTAAAGACAAGTTGTAAAAATATACATGCCTTACGCGTTATTTAAACTTATAGTC
>PYAF01001411.1:19553-35892 GCA_007407185.1 Glycine tomentella | reverse complement strand
GCAACATCACATACACTATCTCAGTGTAACCAGTACCAGTATACCCCCTCTCAGGGTTTAGCTAGCATTCAGTTGCCAGCCTACCATCAAGACAATTCATCAACACCAGACACATATCTCAGTATCATGACATCATACATAATCAACAAACAAGATACATCAAACAAACACCCAAAATGGGTGTAGTAACCACAAGCAGAGGAAACATTCCCCAAGAACACTGAGCTTACCTAGTCGTAGCTCAGAATCAGCTCCCCTAGTCTTGTGGTGATCTTTACCAGCGATATGCACTTCACGCCCTACAATAGGCATGAAATAAACCATCAGGAACGGCGTTCGACCGTTTATATGGAAGGAAGCACCCTTCCTTTCATAATCAATTCATGTCTTCTAACTTAAGGTTTATCTTAGCCCAACTTCTACTACGCTAGGAATTGACCCTCACTGGTCTGCCTCAGTCTGACTAAGGCCTCGGAGTCTCTTTAAAACTTTGTGTAGCTCAATTCAAAGCTTTACCAATACCAAGAACCAACAATGGTTCAACTCAGCCAAAACAGATATATCAACATGTTTTCACCGTTTATTTGGCCTTATGAACAACTTTTGTAAAGGTACTTAAGTTAGTTCAGGCCATAGTACCTCCCATTCACACCCACTTCTTCCTCACAGAGCCAAACACAAACTTCATCACAATTTCACTATCAAAGTTCCATATTACTCAGAACAACCTCCTGACTAAACTTTTCTAAAGAACCTAAGCTTAATTCCAGCCCTATCATTAATTGGTCACTATTCATCTAATCCCCATTCCACAAATTAAATGGTTAAAACAGAGGTTTCTTACCTTAGATCGATAGAGGAAAGGCTGGAGAAGTCTTTCTCCTAACTCTGGTGTCCTGGGCTTTCTTCTTTCCTCTCCCACAACTCAAATTCTACAAAACCTCAAGGGAATGGTTTCTCTCACAATTCTCACACCCAAGGCTGGATTTTGGCTCTCAAATGGTTCTAATCAAGTTTAGAAGTGATTAGGAGGTGTTTTAATGGCTTAGGATGAAGATTTGAAACTTTTCTGGTGCTTTAATGGCTGCCTGGACGAAGTGGAGAAGAGGAACAGTGGTTTCCTCTAGAAAAATCGTGATTTGGCCTTTTATAAATGGCCTGACCAACATGCCGTGCCCTTGGCGCCGCTTTGGCGCTCTTGGCGCCAATTTCTAGTGCATCTGGCACCCTTGGCGCCACTATGGCGCTCCTGGCGCCAGTTTTCAGCATCTGTGGCGCTCCTGGTGCCACTTTAGTGCTGATGGCGGCAAAATCCAGTGTATCTAGCGCCACTTTAGCGCTCCTGGCGCCAATTTCCAGCATCTGTGGCGCTCCTGGCGCCACTCTGGCACTGATGGTGCCAAAAATCGAGAAAAATAGCATTCTGCTACAGTGCCACGCTTGGAGCGCCAGCTACAGTAACTGCTACAGTAATTTTTTTTTTTTGAATCCAAGGTTATTATAGTACATGAAGTTGCACACCATATCAAGGATGATAAGTGCTATTGGTTATTGCTTCTTGCTAATCCAAGTGACTAGGTTTCCACCAATGAGATGGTAGTTGATGGAGGTCCAAGACAAGCCAAAGGTCTAGAAGGAGAGCTTGAAACAATTCCTTTAGTGAGCTTCAATGGACCAATGACAAGAGCTAGGACTCAAGCACTTCAAGACCATATTCAAGCTAACTTGGGCAAGCATGAAGTTGCAGACCATATCAAGAAAATGAACATTCAAACAGAATTCAAGATACTAAACTAGAATTCAAATTCTCCTTTTGCTTGGGTAGGATCCTTGGATTGATTGATTATTTAGCCTTCCATGATGATCATCAATGAAAGCCCCATGAAATGTGCACGAAAATGGAAGAACAACAAAACGAAAATGAATAACAAGGAAGAACAGTTGAGAGAAAATAAGAGCAAGGGTTTTGATTCTAAAAACTTAAAAAGAGAAATGTCAAAACTGTTTTTGCTAAAAAATGCCCTCTCTTAAGTCTTCCCATTGTCACTAAAATATAGTGACTAAGTCTGAAGGAAAGAATGGGCCATGAACAAACCCATCAATTCTAATTATTTACTATTTACACCAATAAAAATCAAACTCGCAGCCCAAAATACAAGTGCAGTGATTCTGACTTCGAAGCCCAAAATGACCATCCAAATGGCAGAATTAGCCTCAGCTTATTTCTGACAAACTTGTATATCTTTTTGTTATCTTTCTAGGAACTACTAGAACACTTCATTTAGAGTTCCGTAGAGCTCTGTAGGTCCTATACAAGACAGATAGGTCAGGTGAGCATAAAATCCGAAAATACACTACAATTAGCAATTAAGCCCACTTACTTGCCTAAGACAAAAACTGAATTAGAATGGGAAAATAAAAGCCCAAGAGAAGTCAAATAAGCTATGAAGGATAGAAAAATATTTAACTAAAAGCACTCCATCAGTGTGGGCTTGTTGTGTGTTCAGCCGCATAACCCTTGTGTTTCCTTCAAGTTTCATGTGATTTCATGTGTTCATGTTCTTCATTTCTTCTTGATATTTTTCCTAATTTTCTAGTATTGATTCTTATCAATTTTTGTTAGTAGTGTTTTTTGTGTTGTATGACCACTTGTTTTGATTCTACACTCATGCCTAAACTGAATTGAGTTGTTAGAAACAAATTTTACAATTGTTATACATCATATTTTAGTGATTCATTGAATTTCTTTAACAATTTTTTGAACTTGTGCAAAAGAAAAACAATCCAAAAGCAAAAGAAAATACATCAAGTGTACAGCCAAAGACATTATTGATTAGTGGCTGGAAAAAGTGAAAGAAAAACAGAATTTAGAAGCAAAGTTGCAAAATTACAAGTTCCAAAAGTTCCTTTGAACAACAAAATCAAGTGAACTTGTATAACATGCAAATTTGATGAAATTTGACTTCTAGCATGGCATATCCTCATTGTGCAATTTGGTACAACCATAGTATTCCTTGAGTTGTTTCAATAAATTCCAATTTGAGTTGTGCTTTTCTAAATTTTGCTTTGTTGCTTGTCTCTTAAAAATTTCCAAGGTTTTTGTCTTAGAGTTTTCTTGTTCTTTGGACTCTTGAGTCTAGCCTAGAATCATTTCCTATTTTACTATAGTAAAGAAGATTGACTTGATTAGAAGTTTTTGCTTAATAACTATAGAGAGGAATAAGAGTGGAAAAAGGCAAGAGAGAACATTATAGAAAGAGCCTAGATTAAGAGTGGCAAACACTTAGAGAGTGGTAAGAATTTCTTTATATACTTGTGTTTTGATAACCATTTTTTTTGAAGGATGAGCTTAGGTGGAGGAGAATCTTTGTCACCTAGGACCTCTAGGTTGATGAAAGCCATGACAAAACAAATGAAAGACTTGAAAAAAGACTTGCAAACCGAAATGGATGCCAAAATTGAAAGGATACAAAGAAGGAGTCATCCAATGGAAAGTGTGGATGGAGAGGCTCATAATAGTAGGAGGTTGAGTGAGTATGCTTCTTCTCATGGAGGAAAATATTATGATGAGAGGAGTGAGAGGGAGGATTAGAGAGAAAATAATAATAGAAGAGAAAATCATAAGAGACACAATCCTAGGAGGCAAAATAGAAATGATGAAGATAGGAGGGTGAGAAGAGAAGAGAGAGATGGGAGGAATGGAGGATTGAATGGAGTGAAAATAAAAATTCCAAAATTCCTTGGCAATAATGATCCGAAAGAATATTTTGAGTGGGAGGTGAAAGTAGAACAAATTTTCTCATGTCAGCATTTTGAGGAAGAAAAGAAAGTTACTCTAGCAACTCTAGAATTTGGTAGCTATGCTTTGATATGGTGGAACCAAATTCAAATGGATATAGGGAGAGGGAGGAGACAAAGAGTAAATTCTTGGGATGACTTGAAGGCATGCTTGACAGGAATATTTGTTCCAACTTATTACGCAAGAGAAGTCCATAACAAGCTTCAAAGACATTTCCAAGGTTACAAGAGTGTTGATGAATATTATAAAGAAATGGAATTGATAATGATAAGGGCTGAAATTGTGGAGGTTCTATAAGCAACAATGGCTAGGTTCCTTCATGGCTTGAATAGAGAAATTCAAGATGTGATGGAGCTACATTCATATGCAACAGTTAAGGAGATAGTTCACAAAGTTCAAAGGGTGGAACAACAACTAAAGAGGAGAAAAGCTTCCAAATTCTCCAATGGGGCTGCAACTTCTAGCTGGAGGGACAAGCCAAAAAGGGAGATTTCTCCTAAGAAAAATAAAGAAGTAAAGGTGGAGAGCCCACGAAAAAAAAATGGAGGAGCCAACTCCAAGAAGATCAAGTAATATCAAGTGTTTTAAGTGTCTTGGCAAGGGACACATTGCTTCCTAATGTCCCAACAAGAAAACTATGATTTTGCTTGATGATGGAGGCATAAGGAGTGAGTCTTCAAGTGACTCAACTAGTTCTTCAAGTGAAGAAGAAAAGAAACTCACACTAGTGGAGGCCGAAGAGGGTGATCTCTTGATGGTAAGGAGAATTTTGAGCAATTTTTGCCTAGAAAAATAGGAGACAAAGAGAAAATATTTTTCACACAAGGTGCTTGGTTAAGGATAAAGTTTGTTCACTTATCATGATGGTGGGAGCTGCACCAATGTGGCTAGTACAAGACTTGTGGAGAAATTACACTTGCGAACCACCAAGCATCCAAAGCCATACAAGTTACAATGGCTTAGTGAAAGTGGAAAAGTGGTGGTAAATTCTCAAGTGCTCATTCCTTTTTCTATTAATGCTTATCATGAAAATGTTCTTTGTGATATTGTTCCAATGGAGGCTGGTCATATCCTTCTTGGTAGGCCATGGAAATATGATAGAAAAGTGATACACAAAGGCATGGAGAACACTTTTGAGTTTGAGCACCTAGGCAAGAAAATTATTTTGAGGCCTTTGACTCCTAGACAAGTTTGTGAGGATCAAATAAAGATGAAAGAAAAGAGAATTGAGGAGTTGAAAAAAAATACTGTACCTAAAAAAGAGACGAAAAGTGAGGTACCCAAGAGAAAAACTAGTGAGATAAAAAGAAAGGAAAAAGAAAATGATAACAAAAAAAATTCATGAGATTAAAGAGAGCTTGTTCTTGAGTGAATAGCAAATTAAGAGAGTGTTATTGGCACAACAACCTCTTTATTATATGCTTCCTAACCCTATTTGTTTACATGTTGAAAAGGAAGGTGAAAAATTGCCCAAAGCTATGCAATCACTTTTGGAAGAGTATCAAGATGTCTTTCCAAAAGAAGTGCCTAATGGCTTGCCTCCCTTGAGAGGCATAGAGCATCAAATTGATTTGATTCCAGGTTGTGCACTCCCTAATAGGCAAGCTTATAAGACTTCACCAATGGAAGCAAAAGAGATACAAGCACAAGTAGAGAAGCTACTTGAAAAAGGGAGGATCCGTGAGAGCATGAGCCCTTATGCTACGCCTATTATTCTTGTGCCTAAGAAGGAGGGAACTTGGAGAATGTGTATGGATTGTAGGGAAATCAACAACATCAGCATAAGGTATAGGCATCCCATCCCTAGACTTAATGATCTTTTAGATGAATTGCATGGTGCTACTATTTTCTCTAAAATTGATCTTAAGAGTGGTTATCATCAAATAAGGATGAGGGAAGGGGATGAATGGAAAATGGATTTCAAAACAAAATTTGTGATTTATGAATGGTTAGTTATGCCTTTTGGTTTGACTAATGCACCTAGTACCTTTATGAGACTTATGAATCATGTTATTAGACACTTTATAGGAAAATTTGTGGTTGTGTACTTTGATGATATTCTTGTTTATAGTGCCAATTTAAATGATCATTTAATGCATGTTAAGAGTGTCTCGGAGGTGCTTAGAAACAAAACCTTGTATGGAGCAATTGATAAATGTTCTTTTTTCAATTCACAAGTTGTGTTTCTAGGTTTTGTAGTAGGTGCTCAAGGAGTCCAAGTGGATCAAGAGAAAGTGAAAGCCATCATGGAGTGGCCAACTCCTACAAGTGTGAAAGATGTTAGAAGTTTTCATGGTTTGGCAAGTTTTTATAGGAGAGTTGTCAAAGATTTGTCATAGATTTTAGCACTATTGCTTCTCCTTTGAATGAATTGATGAGGAAAACCGTGAGTTTCTCTTGGAAGCAAGAGCATGAAATTGCTTTCCAAACATTGAAGGATAAATTGTCTCATGCACCCATTCTTGCATTGCCTAATTTTAATGCTTCTTTTGAATTAGAATGTGATGCATCTAATGTAGGCATTGGGGGGGTTTAATTCAAGATAAACATCCTATTGCTTATTTTAGTGAGAAATTGAAGGGTGCATGTTTGAACTATTCCACTTATGACAGAATTGTATGCACTTGTTAGAGTTTTGCAAACTTGGCAACATTATCTTTTACCTAAGGAATTTATGATACATAGTGATCATGAATCCCTTAAATATTTTAAAAAGCCAAGGCAAATTGAACAAAAGACATGCTAAGTGGGTTTAGTTCATTGAGCAATTTGCTTATGTAATTAAACACAAGCAAGGAAAGTTGAATGTGGTGGCAGATGCCTTATCAAGAAGGCATTGTTTGATTTCTATGCTTGAAACTAAATTGATTGGTTTTAATCACATAAAGGAATTGTATGCAAGTGATCATGACTTCTGTAGTATTTTTGCTTTGTGTGAGAAAGGGGCTCATCAAGGATATTTTAGACATGATAGTTTCTTGTTCAAGGAAAAGAGATTATGTGTTCTTAAAAGCTCTTTGAGAGAACTTTTCATTAGAGAAGCTCATGAGAATAATTTGATGGGGCACTTTGGTGTGGACAAAACTTTGGCTATTTTATATAAACATTTCTTTTGGCCAAAAATGAGGCATGATGTGCATAAGCTTATTTCTCAATGCATTACTTGTCATCAAGCTAAATCTAGATTAATGCTGCATGGTATGTATACACCTTTACATATTCCTAACTTCCCTCCCTTGGGTTAACATTTCTATTGATTTTGTGCTTGGCCTTCCAAGATCCAAGAAGGGAAATGATTTTATCTTTGTTGTTGTTGATACACTTCATTCCTTGTCACAAAAGTGATGATGCTTGTGAAGTAGCCAATCTTTTCTTCAAGGAAGTGGTGAGACTACATGGTTTTCCAAGAAGCATAGTGAGTGATAGAGACACAAAGTTTCTTAGCCACTTTTGGAAAACATTGTCGGGTAAGCTTGGTACAAAACTCTTATTTTCATCAACTTGTCACCCACAAACGGATGGCCAAACCGAGGTGGTTAATAGAACATTGGGACAGCTCCTTAGATGCTACATCAAGGGTAATTTGAGAATTTGGGAGGAGTGTCTACCTCACATTGAGTTTGCTTACAATAGAGTAGTTTACAAGACTACTTCTTTATCTCCTTTTGAAATTGTGTATGGCTTTAATCCTTTAACTCCTCTTCATTTATTGCCTTTACCTAACACTTCTTCTATGGTTAATCATGATGCTTTATCTAAAGCTTCTTATGTTAGAAAGTTGCATGAACAAGTGAAGGCACATGTAGAGAGAAAGATGGAACAATATGCCAAGCAAGCCAATAAGCACAAGAAGCAAGTGATCTTTAATGAACGAGATTTAGTGTGGCTTCATTTAAGGAAGGATAGATTTCCTCATGAAAGGAAATCCAAGCTACAACCTAGAGGAGATGGACCTTTCAAGATTCTAGAGAGCATCTACAACAATGCTTATAAACTTGAATTGCCTAGTGAGTATGGTGTGAGTAATACTTTCAATGTTTGTGATCATTCTTTGTATGATGTAGGTACAAGTGAGGAGACAAACTTGAGGACAAGTTCTTTCCAAGAAGGAGGGGATGATGGAGGTCCAAGACAAGCCAAAGGTCTAGAAAGAGAGCTTGAAGCACTTCCTTTGGTGAGTGTAACACCCTGAAATTTTGATAACTGAAAATAGATGTTTAATGTATTTCTTGTGTTATTTGATTATTTGATTATTTTAGATTAATTGAAATTTTATATGAATTATCCATGTGCAATTGCTTCGTGTAGATGTCAAGTTATGTGGAATTTGTTTGAACTGCGTTGTAATTGAGTGATTCTAAATTTGATCTGAAAACCTATTTTAGCAAAATCATCATTATAGATTGGTTAACCGTTGGATCTCTTTCAAATTTAAAGCTAGCTTCCTAATCCATATATATAGCTTTTGACCATTTGGATTGTCAAAAATAATTTCTGTAACATGAGAACTTAATTTTTCACTGAAGCAGAAAATTCTAGAATTTGGTCAGCTCGCCCAGGCGAGTGTTACAGGCATTTTTGCTCGCCTGGGCGAGTGGAGGCGGTGCTAAATACGTTTTTAAACTTCCAAGGCATGAAAATAGAGATCCTTCCTCCTCCAAACAGATCCAAGCTCCCCCACCACCCTCCTCCACCACCCACAGCCACCGGACAACAACCATGGAACGTCGTTGCTTGCCACGAGAGCCCGGCACAGTGAAGAACCTTTTAATCGGAGCGGAATCTTCAAAACTCTTGTCAAAGTTTTGGTAGAGAACGGAGCTCCCAATCATCCTTTCTTGGTTTCCTTTATCTTCTCTTAGCTAGTTTAAGCTTCTATTAGTGTCTCTTGTGTTTTGGATACTGTTGTTTGGAGTTTTACACTTCCTTTGAAAAATCCCATTAAAAATGAGATGTTGTAAAAGTCTCCTTTTTATGAAACTGATGTCATTTCTGTAATCTTTGTTGAACCTTGGTCACATTGGTGTGAAAGGAATTTCAAAATGATGTCTTTTGATGTGGACTCCCGAAACACCAATTTAGCCTTTTTTAAAATTTGAATGGGTATTTGACCCCGAATGTTAACGTTAAGTATGTGTTTGAAATCTATACTGAGTTATCTTCAATTTGGTATATAGAGCCCTGCATTCCGACAAGCACGCGTATTAGAAGGATCACAAAACAACACCGCTATGATGTAACAAGAAGAACCCCTAGATAGGTAAAGGGAGTTTATTACCTGGTTACAGTTTTGATACCATAGTTGGGGGCCAGGGAGTCCAACTATGAAGATAACTGCCTGTACTACTGTGTGTTGGTTTTTAAGAAAAACTACGTTTTTAACTAATAGGATGCGATGAATTGGCCTGTTGATTGATATAACTGTAAATGATATTATTATTGTAATGATTGGATTTTTGGGAAAAGTCTTAATTACAGAGGAGACTCTACCCAAAAGTTTATAATATGTTTTCCTATTTAATTCTTTATTAAATTTTTAAATGGGCATAAAAGTGTGTTTTATATATTGTAGTCCTCCTCTTTAATTTAGAATTTTCCTAAAAATATCAGTCTTGTGATATGATGAATTATGAATGTATGAAATTTGGATTGTCTGAAGACTTGGGAAATTTGAATCTTAGGCATATGTATTATGTATAGATGTGATATGTGATTGCTTGTGATGTTGTTGATGATATTGAAATTCAGATGTCATTGACGTGATTGATGATGTTGAAATGAGATAATATTGATATGCCTGATGACGATATTGAGATGATATGATGTTGAGTTGATAATGACATTGATGAGAGATAATGTTGATGTGAACAATGTCATTGTGTGTGGATATACATGGATACCCATGGGGGTGTATGACGGGTTACCCTTGTGAGGAAGGATTTGTTCCTAGCCAGGTCATACATTGATGGTGCCCATGGCTGTAGGCTGTGGTATGTACACGTGGGATGCAATGACCGATTGGTTACCCTTGCGATGATGGATTTGTTCCTAG
Source organism: Glycine tomentella (assembly GCA_007407185.1). Taxonomy (NCBI): domain Eukaryota; kingdom Viridiplantae; phylum Streptophyta; class Magnoliopsida; order Fabales; family Fabaceae; genus Glycine; species Glycine tomentella. The sequence goes on along the minus strand of PYAF01001411.1, from coordinate 26,041 downwards.
CCACGGTCAGTGCATTGGTGAGCCCACATTGGTGTGTTATGTATGTACATGGGGGTGCATAACGGGTTACCCTTGCAAGGAAGGATTTGTTCCTAGCCGGGTCATGCATTGATGATGCCCATGTTTTACACTTCATTTGTATGTGTGGAAATAGAATGAAGGCACTCGCGTACCTGTGGGTTTCAGTGGGCTGTGAATGCAGGTACTAAGGGGTCATCAGGTTTGGAATTCCCTTGCTACGCTGGCTGATCACCGGGTGGGGGAATGGCCAGTGCACGACACGGTGGCCCTGATAGGCGGTGATTCATTTTCCTGTGAGAGGCTATTTTCGGAGATGGTACCACATTGCATGTTGATAGATGAGTCAAGTGCATGCATCATTCGATGCATGATTGTTTGAGTTGTGAAATGCATTGGATGATTTGGTTGTTGAGTGTGTATTGGAATCATGGATTTTTGTTAATGATTGTGGTGGGTAAAATTGTTTCCTTCCCAATTACTGCTATCTGATGTTTGTTGATTTTATATAATAAACTCACCCTTGCATTCGTTGTACCGTGTGGTTGGTACCTGTGATGATCGCGAACTTTCGTTTGTGGGAGCAGATGAGCAATAGTAGGTGACCTTGGAGATAGATCTTCTTTTTGTTGGAGCCTCCAAGCCAATGTAATGACGTTGGAACTCCTTTTGGAAGAGTTGTGTTTTGTTAGTTAACTCTTTCATAGTGAGTCCCTTAATCCTTTTGGTAGACATGTATATTTTTGAATTGTCATTACATGTAAAACTAAATTAAGTTCTAAACAGGTGAATGTTGAGTACTGATATAGTATATGTATAAATATGTATTCAATTGTTGTAGTTATATCGTGTGTATGATGATTGTATTATTGCGAAAAACTTACTACCATTTTCATAATCAAATTAATGAAGTTTTCATTAAAATTGGAAATTTACATGTCTAGAGTTTGTGATGCCGTAACGACGAGGCGGGTCGTTACATTAGTGGTATCAGAGCAGGTTGAACCTTTTCAGCCGGTGAGTTGTGAGTCTTCTATGTTTCTCTGTGCATTCTGTGTTTGCTTGAATGAATGTTGATGGTTGAAGTAACTAGTTGTTTTGTTGTGGCTTGAACTGTTTGTATTTGAGACTTGCGCACCTCGTTGTGATGTATATGTTGTGGAGATTTCTTGGGATGGTCATAGCATGTTTGCGTTCTTGATGTTAGTTATACCATGAGTTCTAGTGCCTTGTCAGGAGTTATCAGACTGGCCATCTGGGTAATTCGTGAAGTGCAATCGAATATTATGCCAAACATTCAGGAATACAAAGAGTAAAGAATCGGTGTAGAATTTTCTTATGCTTTTGTTGTGTGTGTTCCTTTCGGGTTCTCACCTCTGGGTGTGAACTGATGGTTGGTAGAAATGACCGTGCTATAGCTGATGCTCTCCAAGCCTTAGTTCAGGCCCTGGGGATCAGAATAGAGGAGAAGTTGTTGGAGCAACTGAGTATCATGGGTTAGATCGCTTTTAGCGGAACAATCCCCCTACTTTCCATGGAGGGTACAACCCTGATGGGGCTTAGAGTTGGATACGGGAGATTGAGAAGATCTTCCAAGTTATGGCATGTCCAGAGGAGCAGAAGGTTGCTTTTAGCACCTAAACTCTGATAGAAGAAGCTGAGTATTGGTGGGAGAATACTCGCCAATGCTTTGAGGCTGAAGGTCAAGCTGTGACCTGGGAAACCTTTTAGAGGGAATTTTTGGAAAAGTATTTTCCTGAAGATGTTAGGAACAAGAAACAGATGGAGTTTCTGGAGCTTAAGCAAGGGAACATGACGGTGGCTGAATATGCAGCTAAGTTTGAAGAATTGGTGAGGTACTTCCCTCATTACCAAGGGAGAGATGGTGAGAGCTCTAACTGTGTGAAGTTCCTGAATGGCTTGCGACCTGAGGTGAAGCAGGCTGTGAACTATCAAGGTGTTTGCCAGTTCCCATTGTTGGTTAAGATGTGTAGGATATGGGATGAGGACTCTCGAGATAGAGCCGCATATTATCAGAGTACAGGTCCAATGAAGAATAAGAATACCAGGCCTCAGAACCGTGGGAAACCATACCCAATCCCTCCTAAGCAATATGGTCATCATCCTAATAATCAAAGAACTACTGCTATGGGATTTTTGTAGGTAGTGGTAGCAGGCCCACTACTTTTCCGACTCAGATCATTGGCTTCAAGTGTGGTAAGCCAGGACATGTCTCTTCAAACTGTATAGATAGAGACACGATCTGTTACAACTGCAAACAAAAGGGTCACTTTAGAAGAGATTGCCCATATCCTAAGAAAGAACAGAATGGAGGAGGCCTGAAGGACCCAACCGGACATTCGAAAGCCACGGGAAGAGTCTTTATTCTTAGTGGTGCTGAAGCTTCAAAATCCAAAGATCTAATCCAAGGTAAATGTTTCATAAGTGGGATTCTGTTACTTGTGCTATTCGATTCTGGCACAACCAATTCATTTATATCTTGCTTGTGTGTGGAAAAGCTTAAAATTTTTGTGTCCTCTTTGGGTAATGTTCTTGTGGTAGAAACCTTAACTAGTGGTTCTATTCTGACTTCTGATGTGTGTTTGAATTGTCTTGTAGAAATTTCTGGTAAAAAATTTTGTGTTGATCTGATTTGTTTGCCTCTCAGTCAAATTGATGTTATTTTGGGTATGGACTGGTTATCTTCCAACCATGTTTTGCTAAACTATTTTGATAAAACTGTGGTGTTTGGTGATCTTACGGTGAGTGAAAATGCAATGCTTATCTCTGCCAACCAAATTGTATCATCTTTGAAAGAGAATGCTCAAGTGTACATGATCTTGTCTAACCTGGAAGTAAAGACCAAGGTTTCTCTAGGTGACCTCCCTGTTGTCAGAGAGTTTCCAGGAGTGTTTCCTGAGGATATATTCGGCTTACCGCCTGAGAGAGAGATAGAGTTTTCTATAGATTTAGTACCTGGTGCTGGACCCATATCCATAGCCCCTTATAGGATGTCTCCTATAGATTTAGTTGAGCTTAAGAAATAGTTAGAAGAGTTGTTGGATAAGCAGTTTGTGAGGCTAAGTGTGTCTCCATGGGGAACACCAGTGTTGTTGGTGAAGAAGAAAGATGGAACCATGAGACTGTGTGTAGACTACCGTCAGTTTAATAAGGTGACGATTAAGAACAAGTACCCGTTGCCTATAATAGATGACCTTATGGACCAGCTGGTAGGAGCTTGTGTGTTTTTAGTAACATAGACCTTAGGTCATGTTATCATCAGATCCGAATGAAGTCGGAGGATATTCCGAAGACTGCCTTTAGTACCCGTTATGGTCACTACGAGTACTTAGTCAAGCCCTTCAGTGTGACTAATGCTCCTAGTGTGTTTATGGATTATATGAATAGAATCTTTCACCCTTATCTTGATAGTTTTCTGCTAGTATTTATACATGATATTCTAGTATACTCTAAGACTAGAGAGGAGCATGAAGAACACTTGAGGATTGTGCTACAAACCCTTAAGGATCGACAACTTTATGCTAAGTTGTCCAAGTGTGAGTTTTGGTTAAAGAAAGTGAGTTTTCTAGGACATGTGATATCCCAAGGTGGTATAGTTGTAGATCCTTCTAAGGTAGAAGTTGTTCTTAAGTGGGAGAGTCCTAAGTCGATGTTTGAGATCAGGAGTTTTCTGGGTTTAGCAGGATACTACCGGAGATTCATAAAAGGTTTCTCCAAATTAGCCTTACCGTTGACCAAGTTGACTCGTAAGGGTCAAGTTTTTGCGTGGGATAACCAGTGTGAGCATAGCTTCCAAACTCTTAAGGAAAAACTAACGATAGCGCCTTTGTTAGTTTTGCCTAACCTAAAAGAATCCTTTGAGGTGTATTGTGATGCATCAAAAATGGGTTTATGAGGAGTGTTGATGGAGAATGGCTGTAACACCCCGTGTGCACCCGGTGTATTAACATTGTTATTATATCAGAATAGCGCAACAAACATAATGATAACTCAATAATGGAATCTTAAAGCAAAACAAATATACATTATATACATATATGGTGAGATTTTGTCATTTACATCACATACTTTCTCAAAACTGTACAAATACAGGCATAATTAGAAATGTGAGCCAACATGCTCAGTCATCTATGCCTAGGGTTCTATCCACAGCTATCCCGACTCAGGCCTCTTACCTTGGGATCTATTTGCTACTCCTGAAACATCACCTGCAACAAGAGCCCCAATAGGGGTGAGATAATAATCTCAATAAACTCAGGGTTCTTGGAGGTTTCCCTCCCCCTGGTTCACTTCCAAGCACATATACACATAATTAATATCAAATAAACATCAATCAAAATACAGGCAGCCTTCACGGCTTACATATAAAACTCCACATGCATATCACAATGTCGGGTAACCATATATGTACCCATCACACCTAGTCTGAGAGAGATTATCCATTTCAGGCACGTTCTCTCAGGACTTCTTATTGAGTACCTTAGGAAGATCATCTACTGAAAGGCACATTCCCTCAGGACTCTCCCTTTCCATGCCTGAGGAAGATCATCTAACTAGAGGCACATTCCCTCAGGACTTTTCTCGCCCATACCTGAGAAAGGTCATCCAATGAAGGGCACATTCTCTCAGGAATTACATGGACGCCTATGGATTTTCCCAAGGAAGATCATCCAATTAAGGGCACATTCCCAAGGGGTCTATAGTTCCCTATTCTACTGGCCAGAGAATTCTCATATAATCATATCACACAACATTATCATAACATTTATCTTATAACCATTACAAAGCATGACACCATCATAGTGTTTACTTAACATCAATTATCAACATACCATAATGGTATTTCTCTCAACATCACATACAGATCTCAATATAACAACAACATACGATATCCAGATGCATGACATACCAAACCATCACCCTCTTGGGAGTGGTGAAACAAAAGCAGGAAATCAAGAGGAAATTTCTTCAATAAAATTTTCCTTAAACCATCATTGTTTCCTAATTTCCTTCTAATAACTTTTTCTAAATTTCTATTGGTTCATTTTGTTTTTAATTTAGTAAAAGATCTAGACTATTTATTTAGTACTTCATTCATTTCATAATTAAGAGGAAAATTCCTAGATTATATCTTTCCTTTCTCTGTATCCTTATGGAACCTGAATTTATTTATTTTTATCCTTTTATAAGTGAGCTTACAAAATTCCTAAAAATTCTATTTCAGGGTTCTTTTTACTAAGAATATCAATAATTCTTTGTTTTAAGATCATTCTACGTTGGTATCAGGTTTCTAGGGCATTACTAAGTCTATCTGACCTAACCAGAGCTATAAGGATATGTTGGTCATTTGGGCAATTGTTCAGGGCATTTTAGTCATTTACCCTAGGGACCTAACTGTCATTTGTGGAATTGTTCAAGGATATTTTGGTAATTTCTACCAGTAAATATCTTACTAAAATATCTAGGGATACATTGGTCCTTTCCAGAATTCTTCAGGGCAAAATTGTCATTTTTACCCTAGGGGCATAAACATCATTTTTGAAATTGTTCAGGGGCGTTCTTGTCATTTTGCCTTAAATTTTTTCTACTGTCTTTCATTAACATTTTACTCTTAGTAATTGTCTGTAATTCCCTAAATTTTTTGGGGTGTTACAGAGATGGTTAGAGTTTCTTAAGGATTATGATTTTGGGCTTAGCTATCATCCTGGCAAAGCCAATGTAGTGCTGATGCTTTGAGTAGGAAATCCTTGCATATATCTGCTTTGATGGTTAGGGAATTGGACCTCCTTGAACAGTTTTGAGACCTTAGCCTGGCGTGTGAGGTAACCCCTAATAGTGTGAGATTAGGAGCTTTGAAGATTACTAGCAGTTTGCTAAGAGAGATCAGAGAGGGCCATAAGTCAAATACTTTCCTGAAGACTCAGTTAGAAGCCATAGTGATAGGGAAAGATAGTAGTTTTCATGTGGGATTAGATGGAGTCTTGAGGCTTCAAGATAGAATCTATGTTCCCAATGTATCTGAGCTTAGGAAATGGTTTTGGAGGAAGGACATAGGAGTAGTTTGAGTATCCACCCTGGTGCCACCACGATGTATCAAGATCTCAAGACATTTTTTTGGTGGCCAAACATGAAGAAGGAGGTTAGTGAATTTGTATATGCATGTTTAGTCTGTCAGAAGGATAAGATAGAACATCAGAGACGCTCAAGGAAGTTGCAACCCTTAGAGATACCCCAGTGGAAGTGGGATAGTATTGATGTGTTGCAAACACATCTTAAATATAGCATTAGTTTTAGGTCATATTTGTAGTAAATAGTTAGAAAATAGTATAAGAATTAGTCATATTTAGTATTTTGCATTATAAAAGCATTTTAATATCATGTTAAGTAATTGCAGGCCAAAAAGAGGAAATTTAAGAGCAAAGGAAGAAGGAAACAAGATCTGGACCTTC
>PYAF01001410.1:28077-41437 GCA_007407185.1 Glycine tomentella | reverse complement strand
CCCATTTAATTATTAAACTGCCCTGAAAATGAAAATTGGAATAATTAAGCTTAGAAAATCCAAATTAGTTAAAATCTAGATTATCGGTCCAATTAAATCCTAAATGAGAAACAGTGCGGAATATAAATGATTAAACACAAATCAGGAATTAAAATGAGTACAGAAAGGTGAGAAAATAAAGGTAAATAGTGACTCATCACTCACTACTACAAAAATAGTCTTTTACGACACACCTTCTAAGACGATTCCCCGAAAACCGTTTTAGAATGTTAGGCGATGACAATTTTATAAATAATAGGAGATGTATAAAGACGATCGTCATAGAAGGTACGTGTTCAAAGAAAAAACCGCCTTAAAAATTAAGTATATAACCATCTTAAATATCAAATATTCAAAGACGGTGTTTTTACAACCGTCTTTGAAATTAGTCTTCTTCTCTTTCCTATGTAAAATGAAATACTCAAAATAACTCAAATACATCGCCAGGATGTCAACGAGCACGACGAAGACGAGCTCCTCCAGAGCTGCAGCGACATGCCATCTACGAGCTCCACATCAGAGAGACTCGAAGATCAACCATGGTTGATCGTGCCTCTGCCACCACTCGCCTCCACATCTCTGCCGCACCTCCCTTTCCAATCTCCAAAGGTCCTTTCTCTTGCCTCTAATTTTCGATTCTCCTAAACCCTAGCGTTGTTTCGCCACTTTCACTATTCTTATTGGGTTATGTCGGCCACTTCGTTTCTGTGTTGAGCTTAAGTTTTTGCTTCGTCTTTGAGTGATTAACTCGTTTCCAAGTCCATTTGATTTAGGTCTCGATTTTGAGTTCGGAGGTGGCATTGATGAATTGCTCTGCATTCCGCTTATTTCTTGTTCCTTGAAGTTTGAAAACAGTGAACAGACAAGGCTTAATTATTTGTCTGTGCTAGTGGTTTTATTGTTCAATTGTTTGGATTTCTTTGTGAACTTGAAGAATAGAAGTTTAGATCTTCATACTGCACTAAATGTCATTGCCTTTCGAAATAAAAACGTGTCTTTTATCCTGGGAAACTTTAGTTTTTTTCAAAATAAAAACGTGCCTTGATGATCTGTATAACCGCCTGCATGTCTTTGTTTCTTTCATCAAGCTCTGGTTTTGTTTGTTGTGATTTATTTGAGTAGTGGCAATCAGTTTGATTTGATTCTCGGAGATCGTATATGCACTTTGCATGTTCCTTTATTAAAATAGTGGTCGGTTCGGGTTTTGGATTTGCAGAAATTTTGAGATGAGAGAATTTGAACCAGTCTATGCTATTTTGGTTACAAGACCCAGTTATCTAGAATTGTATTATTGTATTACATTGAGTCAATCACTAAATGGAAGAGACAAGGTAACATTAGACAGGAACAGGATAAATATGAAAACCGAGTTTTTGAAAGGATTCACTGGCTCTCACAGTCACTCATTATCTTCCTGAGATGGAATATCAACTCAGACTTTAGTTTGGTATCCTCTTAAAGTTTGGGGTGAAAATAGGTTTTTTCACATTGCTTAACCTTCATCCTTAGGATAAGTTTGGTATGGGGGTAAAAATGGAAGTGAAATAAAGTTGTGAACAAGTTTCATTAGCAAAATTGTATTGAGAACTAATCAGTGAATTAAGGGTGCACGAGGTAAAGAAATCTCTTGGATTTGTCCAATAACATTATTTGTCAATTCCAAAAAGAGTTCAATTCATGGTATGCTTCTAGTTCCTCAAGAGGTAGATGAGTGCTATGATTTGTTTCTGGACCTGAGTGTCAAAAATAACATTGGCGATTCCTTTTTTGTGAACATGTTAATAACTTGGTCATCAGGATGTACACATAGTTTTAACAATTTTCTGCTTTCTTTAAACCATAGATCACTGATGCTGACTGATTTGCTTATTAATCTGGTCACTGAGCTCATAGGTTGTGGATAAGTTGCAATCTGATAGTAAATCTAAAAGAGAAAGTTGGAAAACTGAGTTGCCAAGCACAGGATTAGGGACATCTGTCCTTGAGAAAATGAGAGAGGAGAAAATAAATGATGCAGTTTGGCAAGGCAAATGCTCTGGTACAGTGTATGTTAGTAATTTTTGTAAAAATATTAAATTCTGATAATTTGTACTTGGGATACTTTTCTTTCCTCAATAAGAACTGCTGAACATTTGTCCTTGCAGCTACATTGGAGGAAGTGAATCTGATGGACATTTTCCTTCACTTTTATCAAAGACGTGCAGGCGGTTATACAGACATAGGCGGAAAAATGGATATTGGGACTAATCTATTTGCTCAGTACTACAAGCAATTGCTTAAAGTTGGAGCTAGTGAGCCTCCTCTTCCTAATGTCTCTTTGCCATCAAGGCCAAGTTATAGAAATCATCAAGAAGGTCTTCAGATTCCTTTGTTTCAAATTCCTCAATCAAGGCCCAGGAGAAAGCCATCATTTTGACCTACATATTAGCTAGTCCACAAAGTTTTCATGTCCTGCATGCAAATTTCTTGAAAAGCAAAAGACAAGAAATATAGTGGTACAATTAAATAAAAAAGATTATAGGCCATATGCTTCCCGTCTTGTCTATATTGTTTCAATGTCTGCTAGACAGATTTAAACCCACTTAGACTCGTGATTATTGGTTTTAGCTTTAGGGGACCTTTATGGTACATGCCTCGCCTAATAAGTTAACCTTTCAGATTTAATAAACTTTTAGACGTTAACATGTCATCACCATTGATACAGTTCCAAGTAATATATCCTCAACAAAGTATGATTAAATTAGTTTGTAGTTAATTAAGTTTCTCCACAATCCGGGACCTAAAGTGTCTCCATTGATAACTCTCAAAATCTCTAATATATACCAAGTGGTCTGATCATGCAACTTGAATTGTTGTACATATTTTTTTTACAGGCTAGTTGAATCCACTAGGGCCCATTATATTAACAATTACAATTTCTACTGACATATGAAAAATTGAATATTGTGGCAGGACCATTGCAGTAGAAATGGAGATATCAAGGAATCTAACATATAAGCCAAACGTTTTTCTGATCTTAAGGATAGTCGTCCATCAATGAAAATATATAATGGGGGACCCATTAGGCTCGTTGTTGATACCTTTTTGTTGAGGGCAACCATGATGGAGAGGTAAGTTCTGTCTCCTTGTTTCTTGATGCATATCTACTTTATGGCCCAGTTGCTTTCACGCTTTTCATAGTGCTCAAAAAAGTCTGAGGTCGCATACATTATCACCATAACACTGGACCATATATAACTATAGTTATCGGGTTATCTCAATAATACTACTACTTCCCAACCATCATTATTCATTCCCCTCACCGCACCAAATTTGTTTGCCCCTTATTATATGTAGTTTGAATCTAATATCACAACACTTTCAAAAGCACAAAAATTCTCATATCTAGTTGCTAACCCATACTTCACTTTATAATAATAAGAGAACTGTTTTTGTGGGCAACCTCCCATTTGATGTGATGGTGGGCTTCTGATAGATAGTTTTTATATTTGAGGTTTCACAATTGCATCATTTTTATCTAATGGATCTTATGATATCATCCTTTTCTGCAGGATGAAGAGCTTTATAAGTTATTTTGTGGTATATCCAACCTGGAATCAAGTATAGAAGCTGTCAGAGTTGTTCGAGATCCTCATCTTAATGTTGGAAGGGTATTGTTTATGTGCTATTTAAAACAAAGGTATGCTGTTCTGGTGCCAGACTAATACATTTTCATGAAATTTCTTACTATAGGCTCTTCTATATTGTGCTGGTTGGTAAGGCCATAAAAGGCCTCTGTTTGGAGCTGGCTGTTGTGCACCGCTCAATATGATTTAGGCCCCCTGTTTACCCTGGCCGATTAATTCAGTCCACGACTCCACACTCTTGTTAACTCATTAAGTTTGGATCCCCTAATTATAGCACTGCAGAACATCCAAGGGTCTGCACCTCCCAGTGCCCTAAGCCCCCAATCCTCTCACAAATCACAAATGCTGAAAATTCATTATTTTCCTTGTTGGCTGCAAAGTGTGACCCTGCTACTAAAGATTCATGACTCCCATGAGGACTTTAATTTCTTACTCTGAGAGCAAGTCTGTTGTTATTGTTGTTTTCTCTCAATCCCCCTCTGTTAATATTACTTGGTCTTCTATGATTGCCTTTGTAAGTTCTTCAGAAACTAAGGTTTTATTTATTGCTTTTTCTTGTGACCAACTGTAGTTTTACACATATGAAGGCTTGAAGCAAGTGATGCCATCTAGTATTCAACCCAACACATTTCAGACTGTGAGTTAATGTTTGTTCCTGGCTCTTAACCATCATGTTTGGTTATATATTCTCAGATAACTGATAGCATATTCAATGTAGCATGCTATTGTTGATGTGTTTTTTCTTCCATCCTAGCAAGCAAGCTTAAGGTTGTCTCATTGAAAATAAATGAGTAACATTAGCACACATATATAACTTAATCTTTTTACGTTTGTTTAACTCTACTTGTTTACATCATGAAAACCTATCAAAAGATAGTGTCATAAATAATGCAATTTTAATTATGAAGATTTGAAAGGTTTACAGATACTATTTTTATTTTCATAAAGTTTGATGAAAAAACAATACTGCACTCCTCTTATAATTCACTTTTCTCTTAACTCGATTTTTTGTATTTATTTTTCTTTATTTAAATGTTTACATAAAATAGGAGAAAAATATTTAATTTAAATTAAATGTGAAAAAAGTAGTCTCAAATAAATTGCTCCAAAGTTGGGTGCTAGCCTGCTAGGTAACGAAATTATAGCATGAAGGTTTTTTTTTTTTTTTCGAAAGAGTGACACCGCTATTATGGCTTTTTAGACTTGAACATAGAAGCATGTTATTGTGGAAGAGCCAATCAAGTCTCTCACGGTGGGAAAAACATCTTAGTCAGTATTTTTTTTCTTTAGATAAGTGTGGATGTACTATAAAAATAATTACATTGAATTATTTTTTTAAAACAAAAAAAAAGACCCATCTTCTTTCCTGTTGCTTTGCTTATGGATTTTGAGCCCCCTTTCCCCATTTCTCCATTATTGTATCTAGCTATCTGATTTATTTCATCAATTTGGATAAATCACAATTTATTCACTAGATCTAAAATTAAATTACAAACATCACCGTATATTCACCAGATCCCAAATTAAATTATAAACATCATCATAAAATATATATATTTTTTAAGAACACAATAAAATAAATTAAAATATATAAAAACTAAAGTGAGGGAAAAAAAGGATAAAACACTTATATGATCTTAGTGTGGTGGAGCTTGCTCAGGATATCCATGGAGAGCTCTTGACACCAAATGGAATGGAGAGGGAAAGGTGGGGGTCGCCAGTGTAAGATAACTAAGAAGGTTCTTTGCTAATTTAATTGGCTAAGTTCATAAACTTATGTCTGCTATGGCTTTTAATTTTTAATTGTTAAATATTACAGGCTGCAGATATACATACTAGGTAGAATTTGAGTATTAATCACGAGAATTTATTCTTATTTTCATTTATTCTTAATTCATTGACGCGGTAATATTGGTTATATTAAATATTAATCTTATGAACATGAAGATTGGGGGTGATCCCTGGCATCAAATATGGCTTGCTTGAAAAACAGATTTGCTTACTTCTTTTCTTTCTCTTGCTTTTTTCAGGTCACTACCTGCAAGCATGAGTTTCACCTGCAGTGCATTCTCCAATGGTACATCTTAATATCCATTAATTTTTCATATGCTTAATCACTCAAAATTCAAACTTCTATTTGTGTATGTTTTCCCAGAATCCGTCTAACACCGGTTTGACTTTCGTCAATGTCCCATGTTATAGTTCCTTCAATTTTAATTTCTAATTGAATTTCTACTTATGCTTAAAATCCATTTCCCCTCCCTTTTCTATCATAATTCACACCGATCTCAGTATAAAAAATATCCTAGAACTATCAAATTTACCTTCATCAACAACATCTGGGTCTTGGTGTGTTGGAAATAGGAGGCTTATATATTATGGAAGAGGTATTATGTTTATATAATTGAGGAGAATTTATGGAAGAGTGGAGAGAATTTTTATAACTTAGAACTTGTATTGATAATTGCTTGCTTACAAATGTAGGGGATGACCCCTATTTATACTAGTACATGGAGGATTTTAGAAACCACTCAACTTACCTATAGTATAGATAATTCTATACATGTATATTGTAGTTATGGATCATTCTAGATTTAGATATTTTACTACAATATTCTAGAGACTTTGACTACTACCACTTACAAGGTCTTTCTAGATCTTGGCCTACAAATATGGACTACTAGTACAATAAACATTTTAAGCCCAAAACCAAGTTTATATTTCAACAGCCCCCCTTAAACTTGATTTAATGATGCCAAGCATATTTCGTAATCTTTGAGACGTCTCATACTTGAGGGGCTTTGTGAAGATGTCTGCAACTTGATCAAGTGACTTCGTGTATCGTATCTGGACCTCCTTCTTAGTCACACATTCTAAAATCTCGTGTCAATGTGCTTACTTCGATCATGGTGGACAGGATTTTTTTGCTAAAGCAATAGCTGACTTGTTGTCTACATATATCTCCGTTGCTTCTTTCTGAAATAACTTGAGATCATTTAGTAATCTCCTTAGCCATATCGCGTGACATGTACATGTTGTAGCAGCTACGTATTCAGCTTCACATGTTAAGAGAGTAACGATAGGTTGCTTCTTAGAACTCCACGTGAATGTTGTATCTCCCATGTAGAACACGAACCCACTTGTACTCTTACGATCATCAATGTCTCCGGCCCAATCACTATCATTGTATCCAACTAGCTTGAAGTGATTAGAAGGTGAATAAAACAGACCATAGTCAATCGTACCTTTGATGTAGCGAAGTATCCTCTTTGCTGCCTTCAAGTGATTTATTGTAGGTGCTTCCATATATCGACTTATTAGTCCAACTCCGTAGAGAATATCTGGCCTTGTGCAGGTTAGATACCGCAGACTTCCAACCAAACTCTTGTATTGTGCTGGATCCACCAAGTATTCTTATCATCTTTTGACAACTTGATATTGCAATCCACCAGTGTGTTCATGGGCTTGCAATCAAACATCTTGAATTTCCTTAGCACTTCCTTTGCATAGCCTTCTTGAAATATGAATATTCCATCCTCCTTTTGTTTTACCTCAATCCCAAGATAGTATGACATGAGCCCAATGCCTATCATCTCAAACTCTTGAACCATGGCTTTCTTGAACTCCTCGAACATTACTGGATTGCTACCTGTGAATATCAAGTCATCCACGTACAGGCACACGAGCATAAGATCTCCATTCTTACTCACCTTGGTGTATAACGCGTGCTCGTGAGAACATTTCGTGAAGCCATTCTGCTAGAAATACTTGTCAATCCTGCTATTCCATGCCCTCTATGCTTGCTTCAATCCGTATAATGCCTTTTTTAATCTCAGAACTTTATGCTCTTGTCCTTTCGTAACGTATCCCACAGGTTGCTTGATGTAGACCTCTTCTACAAGATAGCCATTTAGGAAAGCAGACTTGACATCCATCTGATAAATCCTCCAATTGTTTTGAGTGGCTAATGAGATCATCAACCTTATAGTTTCAAGACGAGCAATAGGTGCAAATACTTTGTCGTAGTCGATCCCCTCTCGTTGGCTATATCCCTTAGCCACTAATCTGGCCTTGTATCTTTTTACTTCTCCTTTAGAGTTCTTCTTGGCCTTGTACACTCATTTCACGCCAATAGCTTTATGACCCTTTGGAAGAGTAAAGAGTTCCCATGTATCATTCTTTTTGATTGCATGGATCTCTTCATCCATCGCGTGTCTCCACTTCTCATTTTCTGCCGCATCTTCATAGCTTATAGGCTCACTATCTGCTAGGAGATAATATAGTGTTAGATTATCCAAAGGTTGTGTTACCTCATATAGCTCATCAATTCTCTTTGTACGATGTTGAACTCTACTTGACTTTCCTTTTGAAGGTGGTGTTTCTTGTCCTCCATGTGTCAGTGATGATGGTGGTGTAGAAGGTTCTGGAGTTTCCAAGTTTTCTTCATTCCTTGAGATATCTCCATATGGATAAGGAAGAAAATTATAATTTTCCTCTTCTGTATTCCAATCCTAAGTTGCTTCTTCATCGAAGACCACGTCTCTAATTGAGATAACTTTGCGAGTTTAAGGATTGTAAAGCTTGTAACCCTTTGAGCTTGAGTCATATCCTACAAAAATTAGTTTCTCGCTCTTGTCATCGAGTTTTGACCTCTTTTGATCCGGCACAGGTGTATATGCCATTCTTCCAAATACTCGTAGAGGTGAGATGCCTGGTGTTCTTCCATTCTAGGCTTCAATGGGTGTCTTGTCCTAAACACTCCTTGTGGGAGAGCGATTTAGTAGATAAACCGCACAATCAACGGCTTTAGCCCAAAACTCCTTAGGCATTCTCTTACTCTTCAACATGCTTCTAGCCATGTCTAGAATCGTCCGGTTTTTTCTCTTTGCCACGCCATTTTGTTGTGGGGAATACGGAAGCATTAGAGGACGACTAAGTCTATTTGTCTCACAATACTCCTTGAATTCATTTGATGTGAATGCTCCTCCTCTATCCTATCTTATTGCCTTTATGGTAAGGCCACTTTGATTCTCCACTAAAGCTTTGAACTTCTTGAACATTCCAAAGACTTCTATTTTTTCTTTTAGGAAATAGACCCATGTCTTTCGACTGAATCGTCAATGAATAGAAGAAAATATTTGTTTTTACCGAAAGATAGTGGATGGATGGGTCCACATATAACGCCTCTCATAACTCTCTCGTGCTTGATTGATTTTAATTAAAACTTGCGTCTACTTTATATTAAAATGGTCTTGGATGTAAATTTTTTTTTTCACGAAAATTCTTTTGGCCTTGCTTGCTAATCTTATGATTCGTAAATAGCGTAAACGATTTTCCTCACCATGGTTCAAATAACAAGAATTCAAATAATAAGAATACAGTCCATGATACAGTCCCAAGTCAGTTTTCCAAAATAATATACAGACCGTCTATCACAAATTACATGTCATACAAAATTACAACAACAGTTCATCACAATTTCTTCAACATCCTTCATCTACAGTTCACGCTTCTTGTTCCTCTGCTCGCCCAAATGAATTGGGGTCATCACAAGTGTCAAACCACAGACACAACTTGGGTAAGTTTATGACAAACATAGTTCAAATAATACACCCACACACATATATATATGTAAGCACGGATAGATAAAATCTTAATCATAAAAAAATCACACAGCTTATACAGTATACAGATCCTTGTACAGATACCCTCTAAGTGATGCATACGATGCATGCTCATCTTTTTATATGATGGATGACTGAGATCTCAGCTTCTCATAAAATCATCATCATCAGTGGTCACAGTCAGATAGCCCCACCCACTCCAGTGGAACAAATACCTATCCAATCAGTCAGGGTAGGGCAGGGGCACGTAGGAATGTCACCTCCACCTATGTGATCATCATGGTGGTGTGGTCCTCCCTGAAACACACTACCCCCCAGTTCAATTCTGAACGCATGGACTCGGTTCAGCTATCTGACAACAACTCCACGGATTAACCCCCGTAAGGCATCAACTCCACGGATTAACCCCCGCCAGGCATATGCATATGAAATGCATGAATGATTCATTTTATCAAGTTTTAAAACCTCCTTACAGCTTGTGGCAGATGTCTTTAGAACAACATATAAAACTTATTTTCACCAATACATAAAGCTTTATTCAATCATCTAAGCATCTTGCCATCATTCAAGACCATTCTTGAAACTCATAGATAATCACGATATCTTTATCAACACCAAGGTTCCATTATCTCATCAATCATACCACTTCTTAATTTATTTCTCAACATTAAAAGCATAACATCACCAAACAACATGCCAAGTTTATTCAAAACATATGAAAGATCACATAACTCATTTTATTTCTTTGAAACCTTTTATCAAACACTTGGTGTGCTTTATGGAAACACTCAACAACACATGTAAAAGCACATAGTTATTTCTTTAAAACATTCAATCATGTAAGTATACCACATACCCAACATTAAGGATTCAACCAACATCACTTAAACATCTTCCATTCACCATGGCAATATATCAAACACATGGTGTGCAATATAGACCACTTAAAAGAAAGCTATGTAAACTTGTAAACATGAATCTTTATATCATTTTAACATAGGCATACTCTCATTCAAGTTCTAGTAGTAAACTACACACCCTTAGAATAATCATAGGAAAATTTCAGCCAACATTAAATTTATAGTAAAATTATTCCATTAATTCACCATAAGTCTAAACCACTAGTTTATTCAAAATAATTATACTACCACTACTTTTCAATTACTTCTTTCTCTTCTTTATTGAATTTAGTTCAAGTTACTCATCTAACCATAAGTTAATTAGTTTAGAATCAAGTAGCTAATCAAATAGTTATTTAAGCTCTTTGAGACATTTTACTGAACACTTTGTCTACAAAACAAAATGAAATCAAACAAGGGTTATTATTCAAACTAGGTTCAACATAAACTCCCCATACCTTGGTTTCCTAAGCTTTTTGGACAGCCCTCCTTATTTGAAATTGAAGAACCCTTGCTCCTAATTCCTTTAGCACTTCACGTGAATTTTCTAGTATTTAAGCCTTGAATTTTGTTCTAAGAAAAAGGTAGTATTAGATGGAATGAAATGGACCAGATTTGTGATGGATGGTGCACGGTTTTAAGCTCTCTTAGAGCTTCCAAATTTCTGATCACATACCTTTTTATAGGAGACTTAAGGCTTGATAAATATCCAAGGGTTATTATTGCTAACTTTCCATGTGGTTAGTGTTTTATTGGCTAGCTTCTTTGCACCCTCCAAGTGTCTTGATTCAAGAAAACTCTACACTTCTCCTTTGGCTGTCATATTTGCACGGTTTACAGCTGGTCCAAGATGCATTTTATTTGGTTGAATCCGTGTGATTTCCTTAGGCTTAGGTGGTATAGATTTTTGTTGCAAAGTCATAATTAATTTACTTTCCAAATGGTCCTATCACATGGCTCCTAGCTTGTTGTCCATACAAGTGTCCCTAATCTTGAACTTTCTCAAGTTTTCTTCACCTTTGCTTGAAGTGCACGGCCATATGGAGGTTTAGAAGCAATCATGTGCAATTTTGGTTCTAAACCGTGGGATTGCTAAAGTTTAAGCATTTTTATGCTTTGTTTTTCTTAATACATATTCTTATATGGAATAAAATTATTTCTATAATCTTATGAAAGCCTAATTCCAATTGCTTCTTAGGAATAAAATTTTAAAATTATTTAGAAGCTACTTTAGATTTTAGTAATATGTTTAAGATGTGATCTAAACTTTCTTAGATAGTTTTATCTAAATTCTCATTAGTTCATTTGGCTTGCATTATTAAAATTACTAAACTAATTTATTTGGGAAACCTATTCCTCTTATAATTAAGAGAAAACTTCATACATTACTTTTATTCTTTTCTCATAATTATTTTTGATACCTAGGATAGTCTAGATTAAGTTCTTTTCAACATATCCTTCAAAATTCCTAGAAATTATAATTTAGGGTTTTCTGTCTTTAACTTTGCTGATAATTTGTTATCTGACAGTATTTTATCCAATACTGAGGTTCTCATAAATTTCTGAAGTTTTCCTGATCATTTTTTATTTAAGAGTATTTTGGTAATTTCACTTCTCTTTCTAAGGACAAAATCATCATTATCAAGAATGTTCAGGATATTTTTGTAATTGTTACTCTAAGGATATCTTTGGTTATTTCCAAATCATCTGAGGATATTTTGGTAATTTCTTCTAGGGATACATTGGTCATTTCCAGAATTGTTCAGGGCAAAATTGTCTTTTTCCACCCTAGGGGCATAAACGTCATTTCTAAAATTGTTCAGGGACGTTCTTGTCATTTTATCCTAAATTTTTCTACTGCCTTTCCCTTAACATTTTACTTTGTAATTTCCTAAATTTTGGGGTGTTACACCACACACGTTTGTGTGAATAAGTTCTAGAGGTTTCTTCGCTCTACTAGAAGCCTCTCGTGGAAAACTGTTTCAAAAGTGCTTTCCTAGAAGGCATCCCTCACATATTTGATCCGGATGATTAATTGGAGGCAAACCCTTCACCATTCCTTTACTTGATAATAACTTTAAGCCTCCAAAATTCAAGTGCCCGTATTTCATGTGCTAAAGCCAAGAATTATCTTTGAAACATGCTTTTAAACATCTTGGAATGTCATGTTGAATATTTAGCAAAAACATCCTATTCGTTGACATTGGCACTTGAGCAATCAAACCTCCTCTTTGGTCTCTTATAGAAAGACTACGATTTATCATGTGAATATCATAACCTTTGTCTAAAAGTTATCCAACGATCAGTATATTGGACTTTTATATTGGGCACATAATACACGCTGGAGATAAATTGATGCCTTCCATTTTTCCAAGCGGATGAGGATCTGATATGAACCAATATGGGGTTCATTGTTTTTACGGATCGTCCTTGAAAAGGCTTCTTGTTAAAACATAAGAAAAAGGTGCACGCCAAGTGTTTGACGAAAAGAAATAAAGATAAAGACAATATGAAGAAAAGTGCAGAGCAAAAATAACGAATTTAACATGAACAAGATGTTAAAGAAAATAGAATAAAAATAAAAAGGTGGGGAAGACAAGAAATGGAAGAAGACGCCACACCTTATGAAAAGTGATAAGTCCCGTGGGGATTTGCTACAAAGATTATAGAAACCTTTGATAAGAACCAATGTTCGGTCCAATTAAGAACCCAAGAGGAACTTCCTCTCACACACTTTTAAAAGTGTAAAGGTTTTTATTCAATTCAAAGGTGAGTACATAAGACAAATGAATGGCTATTTATAGCTAACAAGTGGTGTCTCTCTCCTTTTTCTCTCCAATGTGGGACTTTAGTTACATATTCCTTACACTAAAAAAATGTAATTCGTGCTTAACTTTATGTCCCAATTTCATCATCATAGATGCAGAATTTCGACTTGAGACTAGAAATACAATTTGTAGGAAACCTTTAGAGCTTTCAAACGCATCAAAGAATGCCTAAAACTGATATCTAAAACTCAAGTTATGTTCAAAACATTGGAGGTATGTAGGTTCTTCACTCATTAGTCTTTGGACTCTTCACTCATTTGAATCAATTGGAGCAATCTAAACTCTTCTTCCGGGTTGGTCTTTGGACTCAAGGCAAGGTTGATATGTTGACCCAATGCTTGAGA
>PYAF01001410.1:12708-27977 GCA_007407185.1 Glycine tomentella | reverse complement strand
TTATACATATGGCGCGGGTCGCGCCGCACTCCACGTGGGTCGCGCTGAAGGCCAGAAAACCCTAAAACTTGCATTTTTAAGCATCTTTCAAAGGATTCTAAAGCATGATCATATTCCTTAACCTTTAAACTTAGATTCATGCTTAATCTAAGCTTAAACACATGCTTCATCATATGTTTACAAATCCCAGATATTACATAAACCCCAACCCTAAATATCTAACTAGAGTGATCAAGTCCAGAGAGAAATAGAACAAGCATTCAGTAGAATAAAATGAAATAACTTGGCATTAATAAAAGATAGCATCCAATACAATCCCAAAAGAGGTTACATTCAGTGCTTAGCCCTAACTACAATGAAGAACTAGCCAAACCTCATAATGGGTGGCTGTGTTACAAAAGAAAATGGCATACCTAGCTGAAGCAAGGAAGAAGAAGATGGAGAAACCTCCACTTGAGCCTTCACTCTCCCTAAACCCTCACTAAGGTACCCAAGCTTTCTAAAACCCTATTTAGTGCAGTTTCCCTCCAGTAGTTCCTGCATTGAATGCTGAGGGTGGAAGTACATATAGCCTAGCCTTTGAAGTCTCTGTTTTTCCCTTAAATGCTGCTTCTGTCGACCTGTGGCGCCTTTGGCATGGGATTGGCGCTCCAGGCGCCAACTTCCAGAGAATATGGAGCCCCAGGCGTGAGATTGGCGCCCCAGGCGCTGGCTGGCAATAGGTCTTGGCGCTCTGGGCGCTAGAATGGCGCTCTGGGCGCTAGAATGGCGCTCTGGGCGCTAGAATGACGCTCTGGGCGCTAGAATGGCGCTCCAGGCGCTGGACTCCAGAGATGCTGGTGCCCCAGGCGCTGACTTGGCGCTCTGGGTGCTAGGTTCCAGTGCTTTTGGTGCCTCTGGCATGAGACTGGCGCTCCAGGCGCCAGCTTCCAGTGTGAATGGCGCTCCAGGCGCCACATGTGGCACTTATGGCGCCTCAGCTTCTTCAGACTTGGCTCTTTTCTTTTGATTTTTGCTCAGTTTTTGGCACTTGTGGTTGCTTTCCTGTCAATTCATCACATTAGCTCAAATCATGAAAAAACAGGGCAATTATCCATGCTTCATGCTTAATTCTTGCTCAAAAAAGCTTAGGAAAACCTTATATGCTAGGTGCATATCAAACAATTTCTAGATTTAAATATTGTTGTCCTCAGCAATAAACAAAATTCAAGAAGGAAGCATGGATCAATTCTCTAGAATCAACATTGGTAAAACAATCCCTGAGCTTAGAAATGCTACAAATGAATGAACTAAATCAAAACTTCACACAAAGCTTTCAAATCCATCAAACAATGAAGTCTAACTTGAATACCCTTCACAGATGTTATATTTCACTCAACACTCAAGTGTTTGGGGTATTATGATCTCTCAAGCCACTACAGCTCTAGCACTACTATAGGCTTGATCCTATTCTCTAGTTCCTAAGGAGAAGAAACATAACACATGCAAAGTTGATCAAAAGGTCTTAAAAGGGTTGTAACTTGGCCTGGTTCAATGGGAAGGAGAATTTTGGACAGTAGCTAAGAACATTGAGGTTGAACCTTGCTAACTTCAGACACATTCAATTCAAGCAAAGGTTTTCATTCCATTACTCCTTTTTATCATTTTCTTGCTTTTTCCTTTCTTCTTTTTCTTAACATTGCTTTTTATTTTATTTTTGTTCATTTATTGGCTTCACTTGAAGACTATATTGCTTTAACTTTTCAGCACTTAGCTTCTAATGGAATTCACCTTGCTTTTCATATGCTTTTCTTTCTGAACCACTCAGCTGTCCAATCTCAATCAAGGTAGAGGAATTAAAGTGGTTAGCATATTGCATCAGTTGATTGATCAAAAAGGTCTCAAGCTCAAGGGGCTAGCAATGGTAAAAATTTTCTTTCAAGGAAATCTATTTGGCCCTGGCTAAAAAGAACAAAATGCCTTTATCACATCAACTTATGCATGCATCAGAGAGAAATGGATCAAGTTCTAGTGTACTATCACAGTAAGGCATCCCTCAAAAGAAATTAACTGTATAGGCACAATCCTTACTGGCTACAGTATCAAGCTAGACTTATGATGATATCAAATCAAACCATGCATTCCATTTCGAAATTAATTCAACCATACAAGCATTCACACGCTCAGTTCAAGTTTCATACAACATCAATTCATGATTGATATCACCAATGCTTTCCAAAAATCCAATTCATAATTGACTGATCAAGCAAATCTAAATCCGGGACAATATGCCTTAGCAAAAATGTCTAATATGTACACCTATGGCTAGGTTGAAATTAGACGCAAAATAAATTGTAGTTAACGTATTTGTATAGCTTCACAAAAAGAAATGTGTTATCAAAAGGTATCTGCCTACGGTTCGCTTTTCAAAAATACGCATGATTAACAAAAAGACGTGCGTGTTTCCTCGATTAACGTGCCCCTATTCCCAGATTTAAACCTTTTGTTGTCCCCAGCAAATAAGACGCATAAAACATACACAGAAAACACGTTAAAAGAGGAAACAACTCATGCATAAATAAAGATCAACAGCAGAAATGTCGTATGTATCAACGGGCACGCACTGACGGTGCCAACAGTATGCAAAAAAGTGTCTAAAGTAGTAATAATGTAAAGTGCGGAAAAATAAATGACAGAAACATAAAAGCTGAAATGAACTAAAGGGGAGGAGTGAGGATGATCATGGGAGCTGGTCCTCGTCCATGGTATCTGTGGCTGCCTGAGGAGAAGGTGGAGCATCTGGGGTCGGCAATGCAAATGCCAGAGGTGGTGACTGAGAACATGATGATGTGGGATCAGAGAAGTGCTGACAAAGGGCGGTGAGCATCCTGGACTGCTCATCAAGCTGAGCCTGCATCCTCTGTGTAGTAGCTGTCTGCTGATCCAGGAGCTGAGTCTGCTGCTCGAGCTGAAGCTGGATGCTCTGGATGATAGTGGATTGGTGTTGGAGCTGCTGCTGCATCCGTATGTATGAAGTGGAGTCTTCACAGATGGGCTCCCTCTGAGGCACTGATCCAGATGCAGCAAGGGTAGTCTGTGGTGAAGATGTGGGGGATCTGGCTGGCCTCTGAGGCTGGCGAGGTGATGCAGTGGGCTGCTGATAAACATCAGGAACCTCGGGCATAGGAGCCTCCAAGCCTTCCCGAGGTCCGTGCCTCGGGCTCCGGGCGGCGATCTCCTCCTAAGAGAGGTCCGCTGCACGAAGAAGCTGGTCCTGAAGCATACGCCGCACCAAGTCCTGATAAGTCCGCGGGGTCAGCATGTTCCCCAGGGGCACGTCCATGGGCTCGTCCTCCGGGATCTCGAGGCCTGCGTGCATGCATTGATGGGAGATAAGAGAAGAATGAGCAAGAAGGGATTTGGGGTTGTCGTCCAGTACCATGTGCAGGATACGGTCTGATAGAGCATAAGAGATATCAAGGTTGATATCTCTCTGCAGCACATAAAGAAGGCAAACCCGCTCCACATTTACATCCGTCAAATTAGAAGACGACAGAATTGTGGAGTTCACAAACAGATGCCAGAAATCTGACTCTGCAAGGAGCTCATTCCTCTTGAGCTTCTCAGGGACGAAATCGGAGCCTGTCTTCATCTTCCAGACTGAGAAGCGTGCAGTGATGCCTCGGCGGAGCTCGTCCGCCAGCTGGGGCATGTCGTCCCGGTAGGTAGCCTTGCCCGTGCAAGGATAGGGCTGCATCTTGTTGTAGCGTTTCACAAATCCGCAGCGACGAGAATCGTCATGAGAAGTGTGAAGGAAACCTTCGATAAACTTGTTATCAAAGGGGACCACTACACCTCTGACCCAGCTGCGTCTCTGCGCTGTCACTGTCACCCTATCCACGTTGGCGTAGAACTCCTTCACTATAAAGCTGGAGCTCTCCTCAGCGAAGCTCACCAGCTTTTGCCACTGGCGACCCTCGATCACCTCCCTGATGAGGGAGTCTCTGGGGAAGGCCTCCCAATCAATGACGCGCTCCAGAATAAACTTCTTCGGGAGGTACCACTTGTCAAAGTGATCCTGATGCTCCCGGGATAAGAAACGTCCCTCGTCGTAGTCTGAAGAACGAGGTCTCTTGCTGGAGGATCCTGTGGTGGTTTTCTGCTTTTTACCTGTGGCTACCTATTTTCCCTGCAAGACAGACATATAATGTACCAATGCGCTCAATTTAGGTGTATCAGAACAAAACAGGCATCAGTATTACAGTCTGCAATTCCCAGATTTAGTCTAGACCATATGATTAGAAACTGACCATAGCAATGTGGATGCAATTCCAACAGACATACAAATCAGGAAAACCAGAATGTATTGTTTGCAGGGTATGGTTAATGCTGTCAGATATGCACTGAAAGATAGGGAACACAGATAAGCAGTTATAGTTCAGTGCAGATTATTAGTCACCACCTAGGATTTGAGTGTGTCTCCCACAGTACAGTCAGAATTAAGAACTTTCACAGTAAGATGGTACTATGAATTCAGTGATCAAGTGTGCTTAGAAATCTGGATGTAAAGTGAGACAGGTAAACTAAGATGGAAAACAATTCCTAGATTTAGCATGAAACAAGGCTGGTTCAACTGGTGGACAGTGGTGTACCATGTGGTTAATGATATCAGCTATTGCATTTTAAGCATTGGACCAGTGGATATGAATGGAAATGCAAAATATGGGACATGGCTAGTGGCAAACAATTAAGTGCACAGACCCCCATTGATCCCTTTCACCCTTGACCAAGATAGCTTAACTCAATGCAACCAGGCTCATATCAGTTCAAGCTAACAAAACAGGTTGGTAGTCTAATGCAGATAGGGATGAATTAATCAATTTCACAACAAGAGCATGTTGGGAATGCAATGTAGATGGTGAATCAGACTAATAGCTATGGAATTCCCAGATTTAGATGCAGTTATAAAGCCTAAGATGAAATATCCAGTAAAATGCAAAGGGCACATAACAGCAGTGAAATTGTAGCACCAATTATTTACTATTTTGAGTCATGCTCAATGGGGATCATTACACAGCATATGGCTAAATCATGGTGCATTTCACAGGCAGTGACAGAAGTAATCTCAACACCTCATCACACCAAAAGTCTACAAGAATATGTTTCACTATGTATGTACATACAAACTACAACCATAATTAGGAAGCCTCATGGAGTCTGATAATTGCAAAGAAGTGATCTATGTCAATTATAAGTTGCAAATTTAAGATGCATAGACTAGCTTCAGTGAAATCCCAACTATAAGATGCATTCAATCACCATTCAACTCAAAATGTCACAAGGGTAGTGGCTAAGGGTGTTTAGGTCACCTACAGTTGCAGTTATAAACCAAATAGCAGTCTCCTATCTAACCCAATTCCCAGATTTATCAATGCAAAGGGTAATTAAAATATGACCATGCCGTAAAGTTGATCCCATTTAAACATGCAGGTCACAACAGAATCCATCCACATTGTACAACAATATAAAGTTAAATGTACCCATTCTCACTGCATTTGATCAATTGTAAACATGCACCAGAGCATTAAGCAAGTTCAAAGGAAAAACCAACAAATAACATATATGCCTATGCAGTCTAATGTTGGTATTCCTAAATTTAGTGCTCACAAAGGGAAACAATCAACAATGAACAGACACATTTTAAATCAAAACTCTAATGGAACCCTAAGTTCTCAAGGCCATTACAATGATGCACCCACACCACAATTAAATCAATACATTAGCATGGTTAAGCAACAGATAATCCAAGCAATGCAGGTCAACAGGCAGCAATGTATTCACTTCCATACCTCACCCCTCATAAGAAATCCAAACCCTTAAAATATATCATTGAGTTATAAACAGAGGGCTTACCTTATCACAACCCATAGCCAGAAAATTGGAAAGCAAGCACACAATGATTCCTTTGAGTATGCACCCTTGGAATCGCGAATGAAAAAGGGGATACAGGGATGAAGAGAGAGATGAAAATAGAGAGATGTTGCAGAGTAATGGAGAATAGATGAGAATAGAGTAATGGAGTGTGGGTGTTAGTGTGAACGGAGGGGGAATAGCTGAGAGGTGGTCGCCCAGAGAAAAGGAATGAAGGTTTGTGAGAGAATGGAAGGTTTGTGAGAGAGAGTGAGAGAAAATTTTAAACTTAAAGAAAAATAAAACGGCGCCCGACATGTGGCGCTCCAGGCGCCACACCGCGCCTTGGGCGCGAGAGTCCAGAATGAATGGCTCTCCAGGCGCCAGGGTGGCACTCTAAGCGCCACAATCCAGTGTTATTGGCGCTCCAAGCGTTAGCACGGCGCTCTGGGCCCCATGCCCTAATTGAGTAACCAAGCCAGCGCTGGGGGCGAGATCCCACGCCTGGAGCGTGAGACTCCAGAGAGATTGGCACTCAAGGCGCCATAAGAATTTTGAAGTCCAACTGGCGACAAGCAGAAACAATGGCGCTTCTGGCGCCACAGTGGCGCTCCAAGCGCCACAATCCAGTGACTCTGGAGCTCCAGGCGCCATACTCTTAACACAGGCACCAAATTGCAGAAATGAGATTAAACACTAAAAGTATTAACAATTCTTACCTAAAATGTAAACTAAAACCTAATCACATACATTGATGATAAACATAGCTAAAATAACAATGAAAACAAAAGGAACAAGTGTTCTTAAGCACATGGAAGCTAACACAATAATTGCAAAAACTAACAAATTGAGTTGCCTCTCAATAAGCGCTTGTTTAACGTCACAAGCCTGACGGGTAATCCTCTAAGGATTAGGGGAGCTTAAAGGGATTGCAACGGCATCCCTATCAACTGGACCACCATGGTATGGCTTTAGCCGCCATCCATTGACCTTAAAAGGTCTGTGGGTATCAAGAGGAGAGATTTCTATCGTACCATAAGGAAAAACCTTAACAACCACAAAGGGTCCAGACCATCTAGACTTGAGTTTACCTGGAAACAACCGCAAGCGTGAGTTGTACAATAATACCTGTTGGCCTGGGGTAAACTCCTTGGGATGGATGTGCTTGTCGTGCCACTTCTTGGTCTTCTCCTTGTACAGCCTTGCATTTTCATATGCAGCAAGTCGGAATTCATCTAGCTCATTCAGCTGCAACAACCGCTTCTCTGTCGCCTTGGAGAGCTCAAAGTTAAGGAACTTGGTAGCCCACATAGCTTTATGCTCCAATTCTACCAGCAGATGACATGATTTCCCATACACCAACTGATAAGGTGACATACCTATTGTTGTTTTGAAAGCTGTCCGGTAGGCCCACAAAGCATCGTCCAACTTCTTGGACCAATCCTTTCTAGAATTCCCAACGGTCTTCTCAAGTATCCGCTTCAATTCTCTATTAGAGAATTCTACTTGACCGATGGTCTGTGGGTGATAGGGCGTGGCCACCTTATGGGTTACCCCATACTTAGTGAGCAAACTCTCAATATGTTTATTGCAGGAATGCGTGCCTCCGTCACTGATTATGGCTCTAGGAACCCCAAAACGCGTGAAGATGTTCTTTCTCAGGAAATTGGCAACTACTCTGGCATCATTGGTGGGCAAGGCAGCTGCTTCAACCCATTTGGAGACATAGTCTACTGCCACCAAAATGTATTGGTTGGAGAAAGACTTGGGAAATGGTCCCATGAAGTCTATACCCCAAACATCAAACAATTCCACCTCCAAGATACTGTTGAGTGGCATTTCATCCTTGCGTGAGATGTTACCCATCCTCTGGCATCTATCACAGTTGTCCACAAACGCCTTAGCATCCTTGAACAAAGTTGGCCAGTAGTATCCACTTTGCAGCACCTTGTGGGCAGTCCGGTTACCTCCAAAATGGCCTCCATAGCTTGAGGCATGGTAATGCCATAGAATCTTAGGAACATCAAACTCAGCCACGCATCTCCTGATAATGCCATCAGCACATTGAAAGTACAGAAATGGGCTGTCCCACTGATATCTCCGGAAATCATGCAGAAATTTCTTCTTTTGCTGCCAGGTGAATTCATCCGGGATTGCTCCAACAGCCTTGTAATTAGCCATGTCAGCGAACCAAGGAGTATTGGTGACAACCATCATTTCTTCATCTGGAAATGACTCATTGATCACCAATTCAGGCCCATCTTGCAAATTTTCAGCTTGAATCCTCAACAAGTGGTCTGCAACCTTGTTCTCCACTCCAGCCTTATCTCTTATTTCTAAGTCAAACTCTTGGAATAAGAGCATCCAACGCAGTAAGCGTGGTTTGGCATCCTGCTTAGTCAATAAATACTTAAGAAAAGCATGGTCAGTGAAAACAATGACTTTAGACCCAATCAAATAAGGCCTAAACTTGTCTAATTCATATACCACAGCTAGCATTTCTTTTTCAGTGGTGGCATAGTTAATCTGTGCCTCATTAAAAATCTTGCTAGCGTAGTATATAACATGTAAAGTTTATCCTTACGCTGTCCAAGGACAGCCCCTATGGCATATGCGCTTGCATCGCACATTAGCTCAAATGGTAAGTTCCAATCGGGGGCTGTGAGGACTGGTGCAGATGTTAACTTTTCTTTCAGCACATTAAAAGCCTTTAAACAATCATCATCAAAGTTGAATTCAGAGTCCTTGACCAACAGTTGGCTAAGAGGCCTATCTATCTTAGAAAAATCTTTAATAAATCGCCTATAAAACCCCGCATGGCCTAGAAAACTACGTACAACATTCACATTAGCGGGTGGAGGCAATTTTTCAATCAACAAAAGTTTAGCCTCATCAACCTCAATCCCTTTGGAGGAGATTTTGTGACCCAAGACAATACCATCACGTACCATGAAATGGCACTTTTCCCAATTAAGAACGAGGTTGGTCTCTTGACATCTCTTTAGGACTTTAGCTAAATTAATCAAACAAGCATCAAAACAAGACCCAAATACAGAGAAATCATCCATAAACACCTCTAAAAAATTTTCTACCATATCAGAGAAGATAGAAAGCATACACCTTTGCAAAGTGGCAGGCGCATTGCAGAGGCCAAAGGACATTCTTCTGTATGCGAAGAACTCCAAAGGGACAAGTGAAAGCTGTCTTCCTTGGTCCTCAGGTGCTACTGGAATTTGGTTGTAACCGGAGTATCCGTCCAAGAAGCAATAATACCCATGCCCGGCCAACCTCTCTAGCATTTGATCAATGAATGGAAGTGGGAAGTGGTCTTTCCTTGTAGCATCATTCAACCGGCGGTAATCTACACACATCCGCCATCCGGTGATAGTCCTTGTGGGGATCAGATCGTTGTTATCATTTTAAATTACTGTGACCACACCTTTCTTTGGCACAGTTTGCACCGGACTAACCCAAGCGGTATCAGAGATTGGATAAATCATGCCCGCATCTAGAGGCTTCACCACTTCTTTTCTCACTACCTCCTTCATCATGGGATTAAGTCGTCTCTGAGGTTGCCTAACTGGCTTCACATCGTCCTCCATCAAGATCTTATGTGTACAAAAGGAAGGATTTATACCCTTCAAGTCTGATATGGACCATCCTATGGTTGACTTGTGATCTTTCAACACCTTGATGAGCTTGGCTTCTTCCTCCTTAGATAGACCTCTATTAATAATGACTGGATATGTCTTGTCTTCACCCATGAAAACATATTTCAGGGTTGCTGGTAACTTTTTCAACTCCAGCTTTGGAGCTCCATGGTCAAGGTCAGTTTCCTTCTTCTCTAAAATCTCCACTATTGCTTCTTCCGCTTCCTCTATGACAACCACATCTTGAGCCTCCATTATGTCTTCAAATTCTTGCTCAAAAGACTCATCGGAGTGAATCAACTCATCTAGCACATCAATCTGGAAGCAATCATTTTTGTCCATAGGATCCTTCATAGCATCAAACACATTGAAGATAATGGATTCATCAAACATCCTCAGCTCCAATTTCCCTTCAGCTACATCAATGATCGCTCTAGCCGTAGCCAAGAATGGCCTACCTAGAAGAACGGGTATTTCTCCCTCTTCCATGTCTAGAACTATAAAATCCGCTGGGAAAATGAATTTATCCACCTTGACCAAGATGTCTTCAATGAACCTGCTTGGTCTTCTTAAGGATCGGTACGCTAGTTGCAAGGATACCCTGGTGGGTTTCAACTCAGAAATGCCCAAAGATTTGCAAATTGAGAAAGGCATCAAGTTGATACTTGCACCAAGATCACACAAAGCTTTTCCCACACTAACATTACCTATGGCAATAGGTATGTTAAAGCTTCCTTGGTCCCGAAGCTTAGGTGGAACTCTACTCTGAATGATGGCACTACACTCTTCAGTCAAGACTACGGTCTCGCATTCTTGGAGCTTGTGCTTCTTGGATAACAAATCCTTCATAAACTTGGCATAATTTGGCATATTGGCCAAGGCTTCAGCGAAAGGAATGTTAACTTGCAGCTTCTTAAACATCTCCAAGAACTTGGCATATTGCTTTCTTTGTGCTTGCTACTTCATCTTCAGAGGATATGGCGGTTTTTCAAAGCTGGAAAAATCCAGAGGCTTCTTAGGTGTTGTTGAGGTGTTTTCCTTCTCTTTCTCTTGCTCCTTAGAGCTGCTAGATGGCTCTTCTTCTTGTGCAACAGCTGGAGGAATTTCTTTCTCCTCCTCTTCTCTATTCACCAATTTTGTCTTCTCCTTAGGAGCAACAACAAGCCCACTCCTAGTGATGACAACTTTGGCTCCCTAGCATTGACTACGGTATCACTAGGGAATTGCCCAGGTGATCTCTCTGCTAGTTGCCTTGAAATCTGGCCAATTTAAGTCTCCAAATTTCTGATGGAAGCACCTTGATTTTTCAATTGAGACCTAGTCTCATTCATGAAGGCATCAGTTTTTTGGATATGATCATTAGTAGTCTTGGCCAGCTGCAACATAGCCTTTTCCAACTCAGAAGGCTCCTTTGGAGGGATGGGAGGTGATTGCAAATAGTGGTTAGACTTGTAATCCAACCCACCTCCATGTGGTCTTCTAGGATAGCTACTTCCGCTCCCAGAAGCTTGGTTGTAATTTCTCTGGTAACCTTGTGGTGGCCTTTGGTCGTACCATACTCCATTGACTTGAATTGGGTCGGCCCCCACCAAGGTTGGACAAACATTGGACTCGTGGTCCCCTTGGCAATATTCACAAACAGCCATGCCTGCTTTGATTGATGAAGCTTGAGCTTTGGAGACCTCTAGCTTATCAAACTTAGCGTTGAGGATAGCAAGTTGTTGTGATAGGAGTTTTTGCTCAGCCAACATTGCGTCTATGCTGCCCAAATGTATAACTTCCCTCTTTGGCTGACTTGCTATGCTCTCATTCTCAGTTCTGGCCAAAGAGTCTATCAACTCATGTGTTTGGGCAGCTGTCTTAGATCTGATGGTTCCTCCGGCTGCTCCATTAATCACCAGTTTGGATTCCGGTGACAACCCATTAAAGAAGATTCGCACCTTCTTCCCAACCGGCATATCATACTGAGGACAACGCCGGATCAGTTCTTGGAACCGATGTCATGCCACACACAAAGTTTCTCCATGAAGCTGTGTGAAGTTGGTGATCTCATTCACCAGGCGGTTATACTTCTCCATGGAAAAGTACTGAGCGAAGAATCTTGCCATCAATTCATCCCAGGTGGTTATGCTATTAGAAGGCTGACGGCCTAACCACCTGAGTGCCTTCCCCTTCAAAGCAAAAGGAAAGAGGCGTAGTCTTATGGCGTCATCTGTCATTCCTTGATGTCGGATGGTGTCACAGATCATCATGAAGCGATCTGCAAAGTCGTGAGGATCCTCATCATCCTCGCCGCCAAACTGATTCTTTTCCACCAAACTGATAAGAGATGGTTGGATGTCGAAGTGATTGGCTTGAATAGGCAGCCTGACAATGCTTGAGGCTGGACGGACAAACAATGGAGCAAGAATGTTCTCCATAAGTTCATCCTCCGGCCTTGGCTGCTCATTGCGTTGTTCAGCCATATCTGGTTCCTCTTCGGATTCTTCTTCCTCTTGTGGTTGAGAACCAGACACTTCTGCTTCCCTTCTTTGCCTTGCTAACCTCCGATTTCTTCTAATAGTTATCTCAATCTCTGGATCAAACTGAAGATCTGCGGGATTAGCGGTACCTCGCATAAACTCTGGAACCAGGTTAGTAACAAAATAAATCCATGCTTAAGGATAAAAAATTTATAATAAATTTGGCTTAACAATCCCCGGCAACGGCGCCAAAAACTTGTTGCGTACTCGGCAAGTGCATTGGTCACTCAAGTAATAAAGTAGTAAGAAAGATATCATCCCACGAGGATTATTTGACCAATTAAATCATAAATTAAATCGATAAGTTGGATAACGAATAAAGAATGAATAAGATTGTTTTGTGTGTGTGTGTGTGTAGAATAAGATAAACTAAAGACTAAATATAAACCTAAGTGTATAGACAAACTATGGAGGTTAAAGATAAGATATGTGGTTAAGTAGCTAGGGCAGTCCACACCAAATGCTCCCTACATTTGTTCATGCATTGTCTACTACTTTCATTAAGCCTAAGTTACCCAACATGCATCTTCAATAATAATAGCTAAGCCCTACTCCCGTAGTGTTCTTAACCCTTTAACCCACTCTAATACCCTAATCCCTTAGTGATATTGATTAGGTTAAGCATTAAATGATGGATTAAATGGTTGCAAGCATAGACTCCTATCCCTAGTTAATGTAAAGCTTGTCACTTTACCCAGGTCCAAGCATAAGGACCCAATATTCCTATTGTAAACCCCAGCCCTAAATATCTAACTAGAGTGATCAAGTCCAGAGAGAGATAGAAAAAGCATTCAGCAGAATAAAATGAAACAACTTGGCATTAATAAAAGATAGCATCCAATACAATCCCAAAAGAGGTTACATTCAGTGCTTAGCCCTACCTACAATGAAGAACTAGCCAAACCTCATAATGGGTGGTTGTGTTACAAAAGAAAATGGCATACCTAGCTGAAGCAAGGAAGAAGAAGATGGAGAAACCTTCACTTGAGCCTTCACTCTCCCTAAACCCTCACTAAGGTACCCAAGCTTTCTAAAACCCTATTTAGTGCAGTTTCCCTCCAGTAGTTCCTGCATTGAATGCTGAGGGTGGAAGTACATATAGCCTAGCCTGTGAAGTCTCTGTTTTGCCCTTAAATGCTGCTTCTGTCGACCTGTGGCGCCTTTGGCGTGGGACTGGCGCTCCAGGCGCCAACATCCAGAGAATATGGAGCCCCAGGCGCTGGCTGGCAATAGGTCTTGGTGCTCTGGGCGCCAGAATGGCGCTCCAGGCGCTGGACTCCAGAGATGTTGGTGCCCCAGGCGCTGACTTGGCGCCAAGTTCCAGTGCTTTTGGCGCCTCTGGCATGAGACTGGGGCTCCAGGCGCCAGCTTCCAGTGTGAATGGCGCTCCAGGCGCCACAGCTTCTTCAGACTTGGCTCTTTTCTTCTGATTTTTGCTCAGTTTTTGGCACTTGTGGTTGCTTTCCTGTCAATTCATCACATTAGCTTAAATCATGACAAAACAGGGCAATTATCCATGCTTCATGCTTAATTCTTGCTCAAAAAAGCTTAGGAAAACCTTATATGCTAGGCCACTAAAATGTATCAAGATCTAAAAGTTTTGTTTAAGTGGCCAAGGATGAAGAAGGAAATAAGTGAGTATGTATATTCTTGTTTAGTTGCCAGAAATCTAAAATAGAACGTCAGAAACCCTCTAGTATATTACAGTCTTTAGAGATACCTCATTGGAAATGGGATAGCATATTCATGGATTTTGTTACCGCTTTACCCAAGAGTTCTAAAGGTTTTGATTCCATATGCGTTATAGTAGATCGACTAACTAAGTCTGTTCATTTTATTCCCATTAACATCAAGTATTCTTTAGAAAAACTGACAAGTTTGTACATAAGTCAAATTATGAGATTGCATGGAGTTCCTTCTAATATTGTATCTGATAGAGATCCTAGATTTACATTTAGATTTTGGAAAAGTTTACATAGAGCTTTAGAAACCAAGTTGAAACTAAGTCCAGCTTACCATCCTCAAATTGATGGACAAACTGAAAGAACCATTCAATTTTTAGAAGACTTGTTGAGAGCTTGAGTTTTAGAACACAAAGGTAATATGGGGAAACAATGCAAATGGTGATGTTACTTGGGAATTGGAAAACGAGATGCGAAAAAGTTATCCGACACTTTTTGAATCAGGTAAATTTCGAGGATGAAATTTTTTTGTAGAAGGGGAGAATTGTAACACCCTGAAACTTCAATAACTGCAAATGTATGGTCAAAATGTTTCTTGCAAAGACAAATAACACCTCTGCAAAATATAAGCACCAATAAGAGGAAAATGTAATGGTTGTCTTGAGAAATTTAATTTTTAGATACATACGTCCACATTACTTTTATTTTGTTTCTTATTTTTGAATGTTGATATAGAAAATAGTAAAAAAAAGAGATCATTTGGTTTGAGAATATGTTTTCTACTTTTAATACTTCATTTTTTTTCACTTTTAATTTCAAAAATACTATTTTTTTTCACTTTGTTTGCAATTTTTAAAAGTTTGTATAAAAGATAGTGAAAACAAATTTTTATTTATTTCCTGTTTTCTCTATTTTCTACAATTGCTTTGAATAAATAAAAAAAAAAAACAAACTGACATTTTTGTAATAGAAAATGAAAACCGTGAACATTTTCTCAACAAACAGTCCCAGAAAGTTGTTTTTCACTTTTTTCTATATAATTTTTTTAAAATAAAAAATAAAGTGAGAAAAAGATGATATTTTTTCAATTAATAAAACATTTTTTTAATCATGTCATTTTTCTATTGGGTAAATACAAAAGAGAACATGAAACAGGGACAGACAAGTGATTTCAATCCTTCCTTTCTTTTTTTTAGCTCAAACTTATGTTAATTTCTATGCTTCTATTACCATGCAGACAAGCAGAATCCGTTTTGAGTTTCACAAGGGTGCAGCTAACTGCACATTCATGAGAATTGATGGAGAGCCATGGAAATGTAACGCCCCAATCCTCTAATACAATACAATTGCCTGAGGAGGCTACCTCTGTGCATATGGGAACATCTCCACGTAGGAGGCTACCTCCATATCACAGGCTCATCTCTCACCAGGTCTTACTCAATCTCAAATCATCTATCCTACGACAATAGGATGCTATTCAAGCACAGCATGCATAATCAGGTTCCACATTCAACCAGGCATGCCAC
>PYAF01001409.1:0-24313 GCA_007407185.1 Glycine tomentella | reverse complement strand
CAAAAATGAATAAAAAATTTATGACTTAAATGTAATTTTGATCCTTTTATTTTAAAATAGAAATATTTGGTCTCTTTAGTCCTCATATTTCAAAATAAAGATATTTAGTAATTCTATTTTAAAAATTAAAATTTTGATCCCTATATTTTAAAAAATCTACAAGTTTGGTCAATTCTTCAATTTTATCTATATTTTATTTCTTATATTATAATTAATCAAATCATTTATATGATACCTTAAATGAATATGAATATGTTAGGTCTAGAAATCAATTGGATCAAAACAAAAGAAATAAAACATACACAAAAGTGAAAATTTGATTATAATTTAAAATTTTATAAAATAGAGAACCAAATGTCTTTATTTTAAAATAGGAAACTAAAATTAGAAATTTTTTAAATAAGAGGAACCAAATATTTTTATTTTGAAATAGAGAAACCAAAATTATAGATTGAACAAAATAGAAGGACTAAAAATGTATTTAATTCAAAATTTATTAAAATACAACACAAAATTTAGGTATTTATTAGTGATCAAAAACATATATTAACCAAAAAACTTCAAATTACTCTTAAAACTAGAAATCAAATGTATCTTAAATCTTCATTAAATCTTCCAATATATATCGCATTAGTTTTGTGTAGGGATGTTCAGGAGTATAGGCTTATCCGTGATTCAATCCAATCCAAACTGACCTAATTATATTGGACAAGATTTTTAAGTGTTTAAGTTGAACCTGATTCGATCCAATTTAAATTCAATTATAAAGTGTTGGATAATGGATTTTTATTTTTTTTTTTAACTCAACCTATACCATGTAATTAAATTATCATTATATATAAATTAATTGTTAAATACAAAACACCTTAATTTTTAACTCACATAATTTATTAAATTAAATCATCCATAACTTTTTCTTTTTTAAATTATTTTTATATTTATCTTAATTTTGTTTATATTTTCTGATACTAATACAATAATTTTTTTCTATCTAAAATAAAAATATTAGATGAACATGTAAATCATTAATTCTATCGGTAAGATATTGTTACAACTTAGTTTCTTTTAAATGCATTTAATTAATATATATTTATGAAATTTTAAACAAAAATAAATTATTGTTCTTAAAAAATATATTTTTTAAAATATTCAAACACAATTAATCCAATCAATTAATAATCAAATTAATTTGAATTGGATCTTAAAATAATAATAAAAAAAAACACACAAACCCAACCCAAACTGATAAATTTTTTATCGGATTTAACCCGTGATCACCCCTAGTTTTGTGGGCTATTACACTTTGTGATTTTCAAATAAAAGAAAATATAATACTGCACTAGCATCCCCTCAGCAAATTCATTCAACTTAATCTTTTTTTTTTCCCTCGTCGGTTCTAATTGTATACACCAGACGATACCAGAGTTCAGTAAATGAAGCCATCAGTAAATAAAATTCAATTAATCACTGCCAGATAATAAATCAAATTACATTACAAAGCTCTACAATCATAAGATTCAATTCCAATTAACATGAACAAATCACCCTACTACCTAAAATCTAAAGATGAACAAGACTTCACAAAATTTTGTTCACTCCACGTGCTTTACAATTCTAATCACAAATCACAATAGCTCCTTGTCACAAAATGCAAGAAGCTGTTTCACATGATTATGCCAGGCAGTTACATTTTGCCCATCCACTGTTACCCAGTCAACAACTGTCGATGCTGGCTGCTCCCACCACTCATCAAGCTGCAGAAGAGGTTACAATTTAATAATAGAAATAGAAATTTTATAGGAACGTGAAAAATCTACTAGCCAGATGAAATATCAAATTAAGCAACTTTGATGAATATTCACTGTTTCAGCCATATGTATATTTGACAGACTGAGCTTAAGTTGCACCTAAACTAACAGACATATTACAAAATGAGAATGAACAAGAATAAGCTTCATATGAAAAATTGTATAAAAGCCTCATTCCTGAGTATTCTTTCGGCCCCTATTTTTAGGGACAATATACTTGATTTGGTTTGAGAAAGAAAATGGAAAGAAGAAATAGTGATAAAAAAATTGATAAATTTTTAGGATGTTTGATATAAAAGAAATATAAAGAAGGCAAAGAAATGTGATATATTCTTGTAAAGACATTTGTATCCCTTACCTTACTAAAAAGTGCTTTAATAGGAAAAATAAGAGGTACAAAACAAGGACAAGAATAGTGTTGGGAACTGATAACCACTATCATGAACAGTCAAATATATCATTAGATATGTGTGCAAGATTGTCAAACTTGAGAGCTCACATTAACTCGTGGAAGCTCTCACTCGTAAACTCGTAAAAATATGCTTCATATAAAAATAATAATAAAATACAAAAAAAAAATATCTATTTAATTTATTATACTATAGATTATGTTTTATTTAGTTTTTATCACTGTTATTATTTAATTTATTATCACATTATGTTTTATTTAGTTTATTATTATTATTTAGTTTATTATATTATATATTATGCTTTAAATAAATTTTATATTTTATGAAGGTCGTCATATTTGCATAATAGTAATAATAGCAGGGTAACTCACCAATCCCCTGACATATTTGCAATCTTCCAAACTCTGCTGAGCACTCAAAACAGCATTCTTAAGTTCAGGCAACCATTCTTCCATGATAGTTTTCTCCTGTTCTTCAGCCTTACTCAAACAAAATTTTGTTGTCCTGCATCATTATATCAAATGTCAAAGAAGAGAAGGTTTCAAAAAATTCAGAAGGCACGTCTCTCTGGAAAAGATGGAAAAATAAATAAACTACATCGTTCTCTTGCCAGTACATAAATTTGAATCTACTAGAAACATTAACCATGAATGCACAATGAATTCAGGGGTTAGAAACATATTTACTTTTCATATTCTTGTTGAACAAGGTTGGCATGATTCAACAAGGCTTCACCACTTTGAACAAGATCCCGTCTAATATAGACAAGATTAATAGCCCTTAATAAATCTTCCAACACACTAGCTTCAGAACCACGAAGTTTCAAACAGAACTCCAGGGACTCCAGCACAGATGCTAGACCTGCATCTGAACCCTCCAAGCCTGTCCATTTAACAAGAAAATCATTTATTATACAAAAATAGCTTTTAACCCTCAAAGTATTCCATGCACAACAAAACCTAATATTCTTCAAATTGCAAGTTAAAAAAATAATTTGTAGTAAATACATTGATTTGCGACAACAAATTATCAAATCTAATTTTATACTCCCTCCATTCCAAAATATTCCTTTAAGGTTATGGCACACTGAATAAGAAATATTCAATTTATACAAATATAGAAAAAATACCCTAAGTTTTTCAACTACTCGTCATAAATTATCCTACTATCTAGACCAACTTATTTTGGCGGCAGATGTCTCTTTTCAATGCAAGTATTAATTTATCTTCTTAATTATATTATATATAGGGGTATTGTTGAAAAAATAGCTTAAAAAAGCTAAAAGGACTATTATTTTGGAAGTTGGAACAAAACAAAAAGCTAAAAAGACTATTATTTTGGAATGGAGGGAGTAATTGTTTTGAAAGCCTGAAAACATTTTATTATGCCATTCCGAATACTATAATATCAATTATATTAATACACTGGCAAGCATCAAAATGAATTTTTTTTAAGTAACAATAATTAGTGTTTTGACGTGTTCTAGCTACTAAATTACGTTTATCTTGTTTAGATTTAGAGAAGATAAAAAAGTGTTTAAAAGGGGAACTGAAAACTACAAGAGCTGTAGTTTCTGTTCAAAAACGCATAGGCTATTCATTTGTGCTATAGCAATTACTGAAGTGCATTTTACAATGGCAATCTATTAACCGATCTGATATGGGTACAGTGTACACCAGGAAACTATCAGCAAATCACAAAATATACTCACCCGCAGGATAGTGAAGTGCAGCTGAAACGCGACATATTGATGGAATTGCTGATGGATCCCGAGCACCAGCTCTTGCTGTCAAAATAGCTGCACTTATTTCTGCATTTGCAACTGCTTCCTGGCCAGGTGGTCCACTAGCACCCATGGCCTCAAGCAGTGCCTGAACCAGAATTGAAGACAATAAAGTTGAAGCACATCTCAATATACACAGATAATTAAAATATTTCAAGCAAAATTCTCTGAAACCATTAAAAAAGTTCACTGACAGATACCGGTTTAGAATTAGGGAAGATCTTTGTCACAGAAAGAATTCCCTCTTACCAGTATCAATGTGATAAAAGGCAAGAGATCACAAATGCACAATAGAAATGAATCTCCTCTCTAGACTGCAGGTATTCAAGAGACTAGGACTTTAGCTCCCAATTCCCATTCTAAAACTAAAGATTGATCTCTATTTTTTTTTTCATTCCTATTATTTATACCTTGCCATTTTTACCTCTCTTACTAACTAGTCAAGACAGGTCACTCTTTAATAGGATCTGCCAACTTTCATTTTTCTTAAAAGATTTTAAATTTAGTGACAGATTAAGTTGCACTACTAAATTTGCATCACACAAACCCTATTTAAAGTTTAAACAATCTAACATCCATCCAAAATGAGAGAGGTTGTAAGGTTATTGAAATTGGAGTCAAGCATCCCAATCCAGATAACCAGTTGGCTAACCAGGTGGAACGGGTCTGTTCTGTAATTTTGGAGCAGCAGTTTCTTATTCTTCATTTTAAAGTTTCTGGTAGAAGCAAGTGGGTGAAATTCAGTGGCAGAGTGCAGTTTATGCAGTTCAAGGGGTGTATTTGGTCGGAGTGCAATGCACATATCTTTCAAGGAATATCTTGCCCCTAAACTTGTTATAAGGTAGGTTTATATCTATGACTTTCTGTCTGCTTCAATGCAAGTTTCCATTTTAAATATGCAAAAGAGATTGAGTGCTGCATTTTTAGTTTTTTTTTTTTTTTTTAATCAATCCATGTTCCTCGAGGATATCTTAACCTGTCCTTCCCCCACTCGAAAATACACTTTCTTTTATATAATTTCTTTCTATCCAACAAAAAAAGAGTGGAATGTGTTAAAAACTAGACACTAAATATGATCGAGTTTATATTTAAATGAACTCAAAACCTTTAACTACCAAAAGGTAGAATTAGAAGATTCAAAAGTAGACCATGTAAATTAACTTCATAAATTAAATCCCAAAAATTCAGAACATTATTTCTAGAGGAGTGTTAGCAACACGCTCTCTAACACATTCTTTTAAACACACTCTACTGAAAACTACAAAATTAAATAAAATGTGAAATTCAAAATTTTGTGATTTTCAATAAATTTCAACCAATAAGAAAGAGTGTTCAAAAGAGTGTTAAGAGAGTGTATTGGTAGTATTTCTCTTATTTCTATTCTAACATATGTTATTCTGAACAAGCAAGTGAACAAGTTGTCTATTGGAGCATTATAAACCTGTGGGGAAGAAGGAAGCATGTAGAGACTATTATCTGGACTTCGATAAAATGTAGACACTTCTTTCTCAATGAGATCCTTTGCATTATTTGAAGCCTCGGCAACAGTAGCACATGCCGGAATTATAGTGCTTAAAGCATACTCCCTTGCAGTTAATGGTTGCTGACTCCAAAATGAAGCAGCATCCTGCATTATAGAAAAAAGATACAAAAATTATAAACAAAACAAAAGTAAAACTAAAGTCATATCTGTTTATTAGAAACAAACAGAAAAAGGGAAAAAATACAAGAACAAAGATGTGTTCAAATCAATTTTGTAATCTAAGGGAAATGAATAACTTCAGGCCCAGTAGGAGCAATATACGTAAACCTCCCACAAATATTCAATGTCTCAGTAGTCAATGCATATAACAATTTACAGTAAATGCATCAATTTGCCCACAAAGACAAATCTATTAATGGCCAAATCTATTAATGGATAATTCAAGTTTAAAACCAATGATTATTCAAGGATTCAAACAGGGTATCACCATTCCCAAGGATAAGCTGTAAATATACCACAGTTGTATTTCACTAATACAGGAAATACTGAAATAACAGAACATTACCATATTTGCTTTAAGGAGTGCCGTATATATAGTCTCAAGTTCTGATCTACGAGCATCAAACTCTTCAATCTTTTTCCATTTTTTCTTTAGAGAATCTTCAGCTTCTTTCCTCTCAGCACACAACTTATTCAAGCGTTGTATTTCAGACATTAAGGTGTTTAAGCTTGCCTTTAAACCAGCAACTTCTCTTTCCTTGGCCCAAACATCTAGCTGAAGGCGTGGAAAAAATATACATAATAAGTGGGTAAACTCTTAGCTCAAATGCTGATGTGAAGAAATATTTCTAGCATTAGGAAATGGATAGAATTAAAAGGGGCAAAATGTTTTATCCTTTTTTCTTCCAACTTTTAAGCTGTAAAATTCCTAATTGGAAAATCTAAGAACGAGAACCTAAGTATTTAAATTGAACTTACAGAAAGCAAAGATTCCCCAAAGATAAATTCTTTATCTCTCACATTAAATGCTGATATAAAAAAATATATCCATGATTAAACATGTCTGGATGTCCCCAATTTAGCCATAATAACAACAATAATAAATCTTAGATACACAAGTGTTTCTAAAATCCCCAAGTTTTCTGAATTTTTATTTTACTGGGAGCATCAAATTTAATAATCTTCCCTGATGAAGTAATTATGAAATATGTCTTACTTTATAGTTTATACTTTATAACAAAACCAGAATATTAAGCCAGATTCATGGATGATGAACTCAAGGGATGAACACAGAATTTATTTGAATAATACTGAAATAGGTTTATAGGCCAGATTACAAGTGCACACAAAACTTCACAGGGTTTCTCCCTAACATGGAGTCTTATAATCCTTTATGTATAACAAACAGGCAAGCCATATTCTATCTACATGCGTCTACAATAACAGACCCCTTAAAACTGCACTACAGTAAGTCAATAACTATCTACACCACAAAATATAACACTGTAATAGATAACAAACCATAAATGTCTAATACATAAATATCTAATACTACCCGTTAATTCTGACATTTTTTTGCTGACATAAAGCTTCAACGGGTGAATGATCTTGGATTGTTTGGCCTACCAAAGGACTACATTAAAATAATTAGATGTGAAAAGATGAACCAGAGATAATTTGTCACAAAAACAAATCTTCAGTAATTCTGTTTCTTTTTTTCTCTAATAAAATTTATTCTTTTGCAGGGCAAAAATGCCATATAAACAAATCA
This sequence comes from Glycine tomentella, assembly GCA_007407185.1. Classification (NCBI taxonomy): domain Eukaryota; kingdom Viridiplantae; phylum Streptophyta; class Magnoliopsida; order Fabales; family Fabaceae; genus Glycine; species Glycine tomentella. Next base: position 17,058 of record PYAF01001409.1, on the reverse strand, counting down.
ATCATGTAAACACACATGTTAAGCACTAATAGCTCAACAATATATATATATAATATTTCTTTGCTGATCAAAAAAAAAAAAATAATAATAATATATGCATATGATTTTTACCAAAAGAGTACTTCATGGCTCAAAGAAGCTTAAGATAGCATTTGAATCTATGAAAACAAAATTTTACCAAAAACAAAATAAGAATCTGTTAGGAACCCAAAGAGAGACAATAATGATGAACTAGTCACCCAGCTAACTCAGTTACCCACTTAACATCCATCTATTTTTGGTATCTTTATTCCTACAAGGGTATTCAAGTTTTACTCATATTCTAAGTATTAGATTTGTAACACTCAACCAGAAAGAGAATTTGCACTGGTTTAAGATTAAATATTAATTCTTCCTAACATAAGTTATGCTGCCAAAACAATATCCATCAATTCTCTAGGCCAAACATTTCTGATTTCTCTAAGAGCTGTCAATGAGTACTAATGCTTCCCACCATACATGTATGTAATCTAACTATTGGTTAATTATTCAAAATTCAAAGAAAGCTTGCAAGTGATAGTATCATGAGCGAAGGTGACAATAGATTCAAAAAACGTACAACTCACTTAAAAAAGAACCTAATGCACTGTAAGTTTTTCATAATAATACCTCAAGTTGCCTGAGACTTCCAACATTTTGGGAGTTACTTCCAATACCAAGTGAGCGTGACGAAACATCAGTGCCTCCATGCAAACGTTTCGTAAGTTTTTCACACATGTCCCTTGCTTCTGCAGCCTTGTTTAGCGCATCTTCAGTAGCCAAAAATTGTTGAACATGAGCTTTCTGTGAACAGAGATACAGCACCAGTTCAATAACTCCTCTTATGACAACAAAATATGCAGTTTAAGGATGAATAAAGACCTGTCTATCAAGAAGTTGATTTTGACTCCCTCCTGGAGGCACATCAACTCCAATCTTTCCATTGCCATAAAGTTGATACTGTAGAGGAGAGCTCCCATCGGATGAGGAAACATCCATAACAATGTTATTTTCATATTTGTACCTGATTGAAGAATGCAAGTTTGGATTATAACAGTAATAGCATATGTAATATCCTTGTCAATAAGAACAAACTAACAGAACATTCATAAAATGTAAGTTTGGGTAAGCATTGCCAAAATTGATTTTGAAATGATAAGAATTATGAATGGAATTTTTATTATAAAAGCAAGTTAGTAGTAAAGCTGAGTATAAAAAAATTTATTCAATACAAAATTCATCTAAAGTTGTTTCAACTCAAAATGAATTCCTCGACATGGAACCAAACATATGGACATTTATCTAAAATCACGTTGGTTGGGATTTCAACATGATTCTGGACAATCTAACGGAAAACCAAACACAAAAGAAAATTCATACAGCTACATCGTACACTCTTTATGGTTGGCAGGGGAACTAAATCATTGTAAGCATCTTTGGCATGCTTGGCCAATATAGCATTTGGGACTGACTTTTTTTTTGGAAAGTTATAGTAACAATGATTAATGACAGGAGGTCCAAAATTCAAATATTATGGTCACAGAGGCATCAATAAGAGCACCAACAGAACATGAAAAACAAAAACCATGTATAAATGATACCTCAAGGTCTCTGCATCAGCTCTAACATCAATTTTCTCTATTTCTCTAGAGATTAGACTTTTCAGCCGCAAAGTGTATGCAGTAATTGCCTGAAGCAATTGGGGAGGACTCTTTAGGCAATTTATAATAACAGTTCTGACTTCATCAGGAATTTGCCCATCAAAGTCAAACCCCAATTTTGCTGTTTCTGCTTGAGGATTTAAATGAATGCCACTTCCTTCATAAGCAGGAAAAGAATTCCGTATTTTATCCATCATGTGGTCTACAAGGGATTCACAGGCCTTTCTAATATTCTTTTCCCTCGTGGTTTCAATGAGGATGACATCATCTGCAGATTTACTTCCCTTAACAGTAGAATAAACAGCTTCCTTCTCACTTTTGGCCATTTCAACAGAAGAATCCACACCCGATCTTTGAGAATCCATCGCTTGATTTACATAGTAACAGAGACGTTTATGATATTCAGCAAATATTTTTGCAGCCTCATCACATTGTCGATCATAGGCCTCCAACATCACTTGCTTATGCCTGCACAATGGGTAAAGAACTCATAAACTCATCATTTCTTTTCCCCTCTCTCAAAAAAATTATTAGTAGAGACAAAAGCACATAAAATGAGAAATAATCTCGGAACACATTATACTAGCAAGCAACAACATCATGCCTACATTATGATATTAAATTAAATTTAAAAAATTATAAGCATACACTCAATACCTCTTCCATCCCATTTTCACCTTATTTTCTTCCTATCTCATTTCCTTTTCCACCACATCACTTATCAAATCTGTCATTTTTCTCTCTTCCTTTTCTTTTTTTATCTATCTCTTCCTTTGGGGTGTAGTTTACCAACACTCTTAAACTTTTGCAACACAAAACAAAGGGTCATTGGATATTACATCATTACTTTCTCAACCCATCTCATTTCCACCCTACGTTTTTTCCTACCTCTCCCTTCATTTCTCATCACATGTTTATCACATATATCAAATTTCTCTTTCTTCCTTTATTTTTTCTCTCTATCTCTCACTTCCTTCTACCTATAACTCAAACATTCATCATTTTTCCCAAAACAAATCAGTTTCTACTTTTATGTTAGCATGTTTCATTCATCTTCCCTTACCTATTAAACAAGAAATATGAAAACTCCACTTCAAGCAACCAGAATGAAAATTACCAACCACATTAACACAAATTGTTCAAAATTTAGGGCAAATTGAGGAAAAAGCAAAAACCTGTAATTGGCTCGTTCATCGAGCATTCTCTTCCTCTCAGCCTCCTCTCTGGAAACCTCGAGCATCCTCGCTCTCAAATCCTTCTTCTGCCTCCTCACGACGTTCCTCAGCCTCTCCACCTCCTTCGCGGCCAAATCCCGCTCCTGCAACGCCGCCTCCCTCGTCGTCGCAGTCTCGGAACCCTCGCTGCCGCCGGCGAGCGCCCTCTCCTTCTTCCTCGCGCCCTTCCCCCTGGCCTCCTCCTTCGCCTCCCCGCCGCCGTCTCCGCCGCCGTGCACGGTGATGTTCCGGCGGATGTTCCGCACTGTCTTCTCGGACTTGGCGCGCGTGACGAGGAAATTCAAGACAGGAATCATGTTGCCGCGGCAAATCCGGCGGATTGAGTCGACGGACGGCAGGTGCGACTTGCCGGCGTATGTGCCGAGCGGACGGTAGCCCATTTCTTTGTGCAGCCATTCCAGAATGGCCTCCGGCGACGGCGATGATGACGATGCGCTCTGCATGATGATGACTATGACGCAGAGTATGGTGGTTATGGCATTGGCTGACTCAGTGACTCGGACTCGTGACTCGGTTTGACTCGGTCGAGTTGGTGGTGTACTGCTATTAGTTAGGGGTGGATCTAAGAAATTGGAGTGATGTGGTTGGTGATTGAATTGATGTGCTCTTCAGTCTCTGTTGTGTTTTGCCGATTAAGAAGCAGTGTCGAACACTTTTTTTTCTTATTTTTTAAGGCGTGAAAATTTTGAAAATGAATAATGATGATGGTGACGAAGGTTTCGGGACTTTGATTTGAAATTCTGCTTGTTTATGTGTGAACAATGAGCACATTATACACGTATTTTAACAATAAATATTTTATTACATTAAATAACAGTAAAATAAAGCTTAAATGACACTTTTGATATTTATGTTTTAGTATTTTTTTTTCAATTTATTTTAGTTCTTTATATTTTACAATAATTTCATTTTTGTCGTTTTTAGTATAAATGTTAAATATAACAGAAAGCATGTTTGTTTATATTGATTGGAATGATGATATGATATAATAAAACATATTTAAGGTTTAATCTTATCACAATTATCAAATATTTATTTTCTAACCAAGGGTTGTGAGTGCACTTTTGATTAGTGGAAAAAAATTGTGAGTGCACTTTATTTTCTAATAATGGACAGCTCCTTACTTTAAGAGCCAAATCTTAATAATAGATTTGTTCAGTTTGGTTAGACTTTTATGTGTTGACAAAACACCAATCCAATTTATATACCAATTACAATTGAGTTATACTGAAACTTAAATTGTCATGGTTCATAATTACTCTTATTATGGGATTTTTTTTATTTTTAAGATATCATTCACAATTATAAAAAGACAATTTTCTTTTAATAATATAGTTATTTATGCAATTATTTTACAATTAAGAAGCAATTGACATTTTCAAATAATAGTCTTGGATAAGAATCTATAAGCCACTATAAAACGTCCTTGTTGACAATCCTTACACTACAATTTCAATTCTCGCTAACCGCTTATAGATTCTATTTATTCTATTTAAATTATCGTTTTCACTATAAAATGAATCTAGAGCCAAAAAAAATTAATTTTTCATAATCTTCAAAACAAAATGAAAAAAAAAATGTATAGATAAATTATTTTTATGTAACTAGTGTAATAGCTATTGTATTGTAAAAAAAAAGTGTAATAATTCATGTCTTACACAAGTATTAAGTGTACAATTTATATTTTTAATGTATTTTCAATCATTTTTAAATTTTATGTATATATTAGTATATATACATATTAAATATTCAAAAATATATATTAACATATTTAAAAATATTAATATATATTATATTGATTTATATAATTTTTTTCCAAAAATATTATCTTTATAAATACTAGGGATCTGTTTTAAATAAATAAAAAATAGAAGTTAAAGAAAACTATATTAATAGTATAAACATTTGCATTTGTAAATAATTTAAAATTTAGATTAGATTTGAATATATATAATTTTTTAAAAAATGTTAATAATAAAAAATATATTATATTTTTATAATTATTTGATTTAGTTTTTATTTACCTTTAAATATGTTTCAATATTATGGTCAGTCTTAGATTTATAATGTGTTTTGAAAACTATCCCCTTTCAACTCAACAACAAAGATGACTTGTGATGAAATAATAGAATTTGGATGAATTGATAAGTTGAGATAAAAAAAAAAATTATATAAATCAATATAATATATATTAATATTTTTAAATATGTTAATATATATTTTTGAATATTTAATATGTATATATACTAATATATACATAAAATTTAAAAATGATTGAAAATACATTAAAAATATAAATTGTACACTTAATACTTGTGTAAGACATGAATTATTACACTTTTTTTTTACAATACAATAGCTATTACACTAGTTACATAAAAATAATTTATCTATACATTTTTTTTTTCATTTTGTTTTGAAGATTATGAAAAATTAATTTTTTTTGGCTCTAGATTCATTTTATAGTGAAAACGATAATTTAAATAGAATAAATAGAATCTATAAGCGGTTAGCGAGAATTGAAATTGTAGTGTAAGGATTGTCAACAAGGACGTTTTATAGTGGCTTATAGATTCTTATCCAAGACTATTATTTGAAAATGTCAATTGCTTCTTAATTGTAAAATAATTGCATAAATAACTATATTATTAAAAGAAAATTGTCTTTTTATAATTGTGAATGATATCTTAAAAATAAAAAAAATCCCATAATAAGAGTAATTATGAACCATGACAATTTAAGTTTCAGTATAACTCAATTGTAATTGGTATATAAATTGGATTGGTGTTTTGTCAACACATAAAAGTCTAACCAAACTGAACAAATCTATTATTAAGATTTGGCTCTTAAAGTAAGGAGCTGTCCATTATTAGAAAATAAAGTGCACTCACAATTTTTTTCCACTAATCAAAAGTGCACTCACAACCCTTGGTTAGAAAATAAATATTTGATAATTGTGATAAGATTAAACCTTAAATATGTTTTATTATATCATATCATCATTCCAATCAATATAAACAAACATGCTTTCTGTTATATTTAACATTTATACTAAAAACGACAAAAATGAAATTATTGTAAAATATAAAGAACTAAAATAAATTGAAAAAAAAATACTAAAACATAAATATCAAAAGTGTCATTTAAGCTTTATTTTACTGTTATTTAATGTAATAAAATATTTATTGTTAAAATACGTGTATAATGTGCTCATTGTTCACACATAAACAAGCAGAATTTCAAATCAAAGTCCCGAAACCTTCGTCACCATCATCATTATTCATTTTCAAAATTTTCACGCCTTAAAAAATAAGAAAAAAAAGTGTTCGACACTGCTTCTTAATCGGCAAAACACAACAGAGACTGAAGAGCACATCAATTCAATCACCAACCACATCACTCCAATTTCTTAGATCCACCCCTAACTAATAGCAGTACACCACCAACTCGACCGAGTCAAACCGAGTCACGAGTCCGAGTCACTGAGTCAGCCAATGCCATAACCACCATACTCTGCGTCATAGTCATCATCATGCAGAGCGCATCGTCATCATCGCCGTCGCCGGAGGCCATTCTGGAATGGCTGCACAAAGAAATGGGCTACCGTCCGCTCGGCACATACGCCGGCAAGTCGCACCTGCCGTCCGTCGACTCAATCCGCCGGATTTGCCGCGGCAACATGATTCCTGTCTTGAATTTCCTCGTCACGCGCGCCAAGTCCGAGAAGACAGTGCGGAACATCCGCCGGAACATCACCGTGCACGGCGGCGGAGACGGCGGCGGGGAGGCGAAGGAGGAGGCCAGGGGGAAGGGCGCGAGGAAGAAGGAGAGGGCGCTCGCCGGCGGCAGCGAGGGTTCCGAGACTGCGACGACGAGGGAGGCGGCGTTGCAGGAGCGGGATTTGGCCGCGAAGGAGGTGGAGAGGCTGAGGAACGTCGTGAGGAGGCAGAAGAAGGATTTGAGAGCGAGGATGCTCGAGGTTTCCAGAGAGGAGGCTGAGAGGAAGAGAATGCTCGATGAACGAGCCAATTACAGGTTTTTGCTTTTTCCTCAATTTGCCCTAAATTTTGAACAATTTGTGTTAATGTGGTTGGTAATTTTCATTCTGGTTGCTTGAAGTGGAGTTTTCATATTTCTTGTTTAATAGGTAAGGGAAGATGAATGAAACATGCTAACATAAAAGTAGAAACTGATTTGTTTTGGGAAAAATGATGAATGTTTGAGTTATAGGTAGAAGGAAGTGAGAGATAGAGAGAAAAAATAAAGGAAGAAAGAGAAATTTGATATATGTGATAAACATGTGATGAGAAATGAAGGGAGAGGTAGGAAAAAACGTAGGGTGGAAATGAGATGGGTTGAGAAAGTAATGATGTAATATCCAATGACCCTTTGTTTTGTGTTGCAAAAGTTTAAGAGTGTTGGTAAACTACACCCCAAAGGAAGAGATAGATAAAAAAAGAAAAGGAAGAGAGAAAAATGACAGATTTGATAAGTGATGTGGTGGAAAAGGAAATGAGATAGGAAGAAAATAAGGTGAAAATGGGATGGAAGAGGTATTGAGTGTATGCTTATAATTTTTTAAATTTAATTTAATATCATAATGTAGGCATGATGTTGTTGCTTGCTAGTATAATGTGTTCCGAGATTATTTCTCATTTTATGTGCTTTTGTCTCTACTAATAATTTTTTTGAGAGAGGGGAAAAGAAATGATGAGTTTATGAGTTCTTTACCCATTGTGCAGGCATAAGCAAGTGATGTTGGAGGCCTATGATCGACAATGTGATGAGGCTGCAAAAATATTTGCTGAATATCATAAACGTCTCTGTTACTATGTAAATCAAGCGATGGATTCTCAAAGATCGGGTGTGGATTCTTCTGTTGAAATGGCCAAAAGTGAGAAGGAAGCTGTTTATTCTACTGTTAAGGGAAGTAAATCTGCAGATGATGTCATCCTCATTGAAACCACGAGGGAAAAGAATATTAGAAAGGCCTGTGAATCCCTTGTAGACCACATGATGGATAAAATACGGAATTCTTTTCCTGCTTATGAAGGAAGTGGCATTCATTTAAATCCTCAAGCAGAAACAGCAAAATTGGGGTTTGACTTTGATGGGCAAATTCCTGATGAAGTCAGAACTGTTATTATAAATTGCCTAAAGAGTCCTCCCCAATTGCTTCAGGCAATTACTGCATACACTTTGCGGCTGAAAAGTCTAATCTCTAGAGAAATAGAGAAAATTGATGTTAGAGCTGATGCAGAGACCTTGAGGTATCATTTATACATGGTTTTTGTTTTTCATGTTCTGTTGGTGCTCTTATTGATGCCTCTGTGACCATAATATTTGAATTTTGGACCTCCTGTCATTAATCATTGTTACTATAACTTTCCAAAAAAAAAGTCAGTCCCAAATGCTATATTGGCCAAGCATGCCAAAGATGCTTACAATGATTTAGTTCCCCTGCCAACCATAAAGAGTGTACGATGTAGCTGTATGAATTTTCTTTTGTGTTTGGTTTTCCGTTAGATTGTCCAGAATCATGTTGAAATCCCAACCAACGTGATTTTAGATAAATGTCCATATGTTTGGTTCCATGTCGAGGAATTCATTTTGAGTTGAAACAACTTTAGATGAATTTTGTATTGAATAAATTTTTTTATACTCAGCTTTACTACTAACTTGCTTTTATAATAAAAATTCCATTCATAATTCTTATCATTTCAAAATCAATTTTGGCAATGCTTACCCAAACTTACATTTTATGAATGTTCTGTTAGTTTGTTCTTATTGACAAGGATATTACATATGCTATTACTGTTATAATCCAAACTTGCATTCTTCAATCAGGTACAAATATGAAAATAACATTGTTATGGATGTTTCCTCATCCGATGGGAGCTCTCCTCTACAGTATCAACTTTATGGCAATGGAAAGATTGGAGTTGATGTGCCTCCAGGAGGGAGTCAAAATCAACTTCTTGATAGACAGGTCTTTATTCATCCTTAAACTGCATATTTTGTTGTCATAAGAGGAGTTATTGAACTGGTGCTGTATCTCTGTTCACAGAAAGCTCATGTTCAACAATTTTTGGCTACTGAAGATGCGCTAAACAAGGCTGCAGAAGCAAGGGACATGTGTGAAAAACTTACGAAACGTTTGCATGGAGGCACTGATGTTTCGTCACGCTCACTTGGTATTGGAAGTAACTCCCAAAATGTTGGAAGTCTCAGGCAACTTGAGGTATTATTATGAAAAACTTACAGTGCATTAGGTTCTTTTTTAAGTGAGTTGTACGTTTTTTGAATCTATTGTCACCTTCGCTCATGATACTATCACTTGCAAGCTTTCTTTGAATTTTGAATAATTAACCAATAGTTAGATTACATACATGTATGGTGGGAAGCATTAGTACTCATTGACAGCTCTTAGAGAAATCAGAAATGTTTGGCCTAGAGAATTGATGGATATTGTTTTGGCAGCATAACTTATGTTAGGAAGAATTAATATTTAATCTTAAACCAGTGCAAATTCTCTTTCTGGTTGAGTGTTACAAATCTAATACTTAGAATATGAGTAAAACTTGAATACCCTTGTAGGAATAAAGATACCAAAAATAGATGGATGTTAAGTGGGTAACTGAGTTAGCTGGGTGACTAGTTCATCATTATTGTCTCTCTTTGGGTTCCTAACAGATTCTTATTTTGTTTTTGGTAAAATTTTGTTTTCATAGATTCAAATGCTATCTTAAGCTTCTTTGAGCCATGAAGTACTCTTTTGGTAAAAATCATATGCATATATTATTATTATTTTTTTTTTTTTGATCAGCAAAGAAATATTATATATATATATTGTTGAGCTATTAGTGCTTAACATGTGTGTTTACATGATTGATTTGTTTATATGGCATTTTTGCCCTGCAAAAGAATAAATTTTATTAGAGAAAAAAAGAAACAGAATTACTGAAGATTTGTTTTTGTGACAAATTATCTCTGGTTCATCTTTTCACATCTAATTATTTTAATGTAGTCCTTTGGTAGGCCAAACAATCCAAGATCATTCACCCGTTGAAGCTTTATGTCAGCAAAAAAATGTCAGAATTAACGGGTAGTATTAGATATTTATGTATTAGACATTTATGGTTTGTTATCTATTACAGTGTTATATTTTGTGGTGTAGATAGTTATTGACTTACTGTAGTGCAGTTTTAAGGGGTCTGTTATTGTAGACGCATGTAGATAGAATATGGCTTGCCTGTTTGTTATACATAAAGGATTATAAGACTCCATGTTAGGGAGAAACCCTGTGAAGTTTTGTGTGCACTTGTAATCTGGCCTATAAACCTATTTCAGTATTATTCAAATAAATTCTGTGTTCATCCCTTGAGTTCATCATCCATGAATCTGGCTTAATATTCTGGTTTTGTTATAAAGTATAAACTATAAAGTAAGACATATTTCATAATTACTTCATCAGGGAAGATTATTAAATTTGATGCTCCCAGTAAAATAAAAATTCAGAAAACTTGGGGATTTTAGAAACACTTGTGTATCTAAGATTTATTATTGTTGTTATTATGGCTAAATTGGGGACATCCAGACATGTTTAATCATGGATATATTTTTTTATATCAGCATTTAATGTGAGAGATAAAGAATTTATCTTTGGGGAATCTTTGCTTTCTGTAAGTTCAATTTAAATACTTAGGTTCTCGTTCTTAGATTTTCCAATTAGGAATTTTACAGCTTAAAAGTTGGAAGAAAAAAGGATAAAACATTTTGCCCCTTTTAATTCTATCCATTTCCTAATGCTAGAAATATTTCTTCACATCAGCATTTGAGCTAAGAGTTTACCCACTTATTATGTATATTTTTTCCACGCCTTCAGCTAGATGTTTGGGCCAAGGAAAGAGAAGTTGCTGGTTTAAAGGCAAGCTTAAACACCTTAATGTCTGAAATACAACGCTTGAATAAGTTGTGTGCTGAGAGGAAAGAAGCTGAAGATTCTCTAAAGAAAAAATGGAAAAAGATTGAAGAGTTTGATGCTCGTAGATCAGAACTTGAGACTATATATACGGCACTCCTTAAAGCAAATATGGTAATGTTCTGTTATTTCAGTATTTCCTGTATTAGTGAAATACAACTGTGGTATATTTACAGCTTATCCTTGGGAATGGTGATACCCTGTTTGAATCCTTGAATAATCATTGGTTTTAAACTTGAATTATCCATTAATAGATTTGGCCATTAATAGATTTGTCTTTGTGGGCAAATTGATGCATTTACTGTAAATTGTTATATGCATTGACTACTGAGACATTGAATATTTGTGGGAGGTTTACGTATATTGCTCCTACTGGGCCTGAAGTTATTCATTTCCCTTAGATTACAAAATTGATTTGAACACATCTTTGTTCTTGTATTTTTTCCCTTTTTCTGTTTGTTTCTAATAAACAGATATGACTTTAGTTTTACTTTTGTTTTGTTTATAATTTTTGTATCTTTTTTCTATAATGCAGGATGCTGCTTCATTTTGGAGTCAGCAACCATTAACTGCAAGGGAGTATGCTTTAAGCACTATAATTCCGGCATGTGCTACTGTTGCCGAGGCTTCAAATAATGCAAAGGATCTCATTGAGAAAGAAGTGTCTACATTTTATCGAAGTCCAGATAATAGTCTCTACATGCTTCCTTCTTCCCCACAGGTTTATAATGCTCCAATAGACAACTTGTTCACTTGCTTGTTCAGAATAACATATGTTAGAATAGAAATAAGAGAAATACTACCAATACACTCTCTTAACACTCTTTTGAACACTCTTTCTTATTGGTTGAAATTTATTGAAAATCACAAAATTTTGAATTTCACATTTTATTTAATTTTGTAGTTTTCAGTAGAGTGTGTTTAAAAGAATGTGTTAGAGAGCGTGTTGCTAACACTCCTCTAGAAATAATGTTCTGAATTTTTGGGATTTAATTTATGAAGTTAATTTACATGGTCTACTTTTGAATCTTCTAATTCTACCTTTTGGTAGTTAAAGGTTTTGAGTTCATTTAAATATAAACTCGATCATATTTAGTGTCTAGTTTTTAACACATTCCACTCTTTTTTTGTTGGATAGAAAGAAATTATATAAAAGAAAGTGTATTTTCGAGTGGGGGAAGGACAGGTTAAGATATCCTCGAGGAACATGGATTGATTAAAAAAAAAAAAAAAAACTAAAAATGCAGCACTCAATCTCTTTTGCATATTTAAAATGGAAACTTGCATTGAAGCAGACAGAAAGTCATAGATATAAACCTACCTTATAACAAGTTTAGGGGCAAGATATTCCTTGAAAGATATGTGCATTGCACTCCGACCAAATACACCCCTTGAACTGCATAAACTGCACTCTGCCACTGAATTTCACCCACTTGCTTCTACCAGAAACTTTAAAATGAAGAATAAGAAACTGCTGCTCCAAAATTACAGAACAGACCCGTTCCACCTGGTTAGCCAACTGGTTATCTGGATTGGGATGCTTGACTCCAATTTCAATAACCTTACAACCTCTCTCATTTTGGATGGATGTTAGATTGTTTAAACTTTAAATAGGGTTTGTGTGATGCAAATTTAGTAGTGCAACTTAATCTGTCACTAAATTTAAAATCTTTTAAGAAAAATGAAAGTTGGCAGATCCTATTAAAGAGTGACCTGTCTTGACTAGTTAGTAAGAGAGGTAAAAATGGCAAGGTATAAATAATAGGAATGAAAAAAAAAATAGAGATCAATCTTTAGTTTTAGAATGGGAATTGGGAGCTAAAGTCCTAGTCTCTTGAATACCTGCAGTCTAGAGAGGAGATTCATTTCTATTGTGCATTTGTGATCTCTTGCCTTTTATCACATTGATACTGGTAAGAGGGAATTCTTTCTGTGACAAAGATCTTCCCTAATTCTAAACCGGTATCTGTCAGTGAACTTTTTTAATGGTTTCAGAGAATTTTGCTTGAAATATTTTAATTATCTGTGTATATTGAGATGTGCTTCAACTTTATTGTCTTCAATTCTGGTTCAGGCACTGCTTGAGGCCATGGGTGCTAGTGGACCACCTGGCCAGGAAGCAGTTGCAAATGCAGAAATAAGTGCAGCTATTTTGACAGCAAGAGCTGGTGCTCGGGATCCATCAGCAATTCCATCAATATGTCGCGTTTCAGCTGCACTTCACTATCCTGCGGGTGAGTATATTTTGTGATTTGCTGATAGTTTCCTGGTGTACACTGTACCCATATCAGATCGGTTAATAGATTGCCATTGTAAAATGCACTTCAGTAATTGCTATAGCACAAATGAATAGCCTATGCGTTTTTGAACAGAAACTACAGCTCTTGTAGTTTTCAGTTCCCCTTTTAAACACTTTTTTATCTTCTCTAAATCTAAACAAGATAAACGTAATTTAGTAGCTAGAACACGTCAAAACACTAATTATTGTTACTTAAAAAAAATTCATTTTGATGCTTGCCAGTGTATTAATATAATTGATATTATAGTATTCGGAATGGCATAATAAAATGTTTTCAGGCTTTCAAAACAATTACTCCCTCCATTCCAAAATAATAGTCTTTTTAGCTTTTTGTTTTGTTCCAACTTCCAAAATAATAGTCCTTTTAGCTTTTTTAAGCTATTTTTTCAACAATACCCCTATATATAATATAATTAAGAAGATAAATTAATACTTGCATTGAAAAGAGACATCTGCCGCCAAAATAAGTTGGTCTAGATAGTAGGATAATTTATGACGAGTAGTTGAAAAACTTAGGGTATTTTTTCTATATTTGTATAAATTGAATATTTCTTATTCAGTGTGCCATAACCTTAAAGGAATATTTTGGAATGGAGGGAGTATAAAATTAGATTTGATAATTTGTTGTCGCAAATCAATGTATTTACTACAAATTATTTTTTTAACTTGCAATTTGAAGAATATTAGGTTTTGTTGTGCATGGAATACTTTGAGGGTTAAAAGCTATTTTTGTATAATAAATGATTTTCTTGTTAAATGGACAGGCTTGGAGGGTTCAGATGCAGGTCTAGCATCTGTGCTGGAGTCCCTGGAGTTCTGTTTGAAACTTCGTGGTTCTGAAGCTAGTGTGTTGGAAGATTTATTAAGGGCTATTAATCTTGTCTATATTAGACGGGATCTTGTTCAAAGTGGTGAAGCCTTGTTGAATCATGCCAACCTTGTTCAACAAGAATATGAAAAGTAAATATGTTTCTAACCCCTGAATTCATTGTGCATTCATGGTTAATGTTTCTAGTAGATTCAAATTTATGTACTGGCAAGAGAACGATGTAGTTTATTTATTTTTCCATCTTTTCCAGAGAGACGTGCCTTCTGAATTTTTTGAAACCTTCTCTTCTTTGACATTTGATATAATGATGCAGGACAACAAAATTTTGTTTGAGTAAGGCTGAAGAACAGGAGAAAACTATCATGGAAGAATGGTTGCCTGAACTTAAGAATGCTGTTTTGAGTGCTCAGCAGAGTTTGGAAGATTGCAAATATGTCAGGGGATTGGTGAGTTACCCTGCTATTATTACTATTATGCAAATATGACGACCTTCATAAAATATAAAATTTATTTAAAGCATAATATATAATATAATAAACTAAATAATAATAATAAACTAAATAAAACATAATGTGATAATAAATTAAATAATAACAGTGATAAAAACTAAATAAAACATAATCTATAGTATAATAAATTAAATAGATATTTTTTTTTTGTATTTTATTATTATTTTTATATGAAGCATATTTTTACGAGTTTACGAGTGAGAGCTTCCACGAGTTAATGTGAGCTCTCAAGTTTGACAATCTTGCACACATATCTAATGATATATTTGACTGTTCATGATAGTGGTTATCAGTTCCCAACACTATTCTTGTCCTTGTTTTGTACCTCTTATTTTTCCTATTAAAGCACTTTTTAGTAAGGTAAGGGATACAAATGTCTTTACAAGAATATATCACATTTCTTTGCCTTCTTTATATTTCTTTTATATCAAACATCCTAAAAATTTATCAATTTTTTTATCACTATTTCTTCTTTCCATTTTCTTTCTCAAACCAAATCAAGTATATTGTCCCTAAAAATAGGGGCCGAAAGAATACTCAGGAATGAGGCTTTTATACAATTTTTCATATGAAGCTTATTCTTGTTCATTCTCATTTTGTAATATGTCTGTTAGTTTAGGTGCAACTTAAGCTCAGTCTGTCAAATATACATATGGCTGAAACAGTGAATATTCATCAAAGTTGCTTAATTTGATATTTCATCTGGCTAGTAGATTTTTCACGTTCCTATAAAATTTCTATTTCTATTATTAAATTGTAACCTCTTCTGCAGCTTGATGAGTGGTGGGAGCAGCCAGCATCGACAGTTGTTGACTGGGTAACAGTGGATGGGCAAAATGTAACTGCCTGGCATAATCATGTGAAACAGCTTCTTGCATTTTGTGACAAGGAGCTATTGTGATTTGTGATTAGAATTGTAAAGCACGTGGAGTGAACAAAATTTTGTGAAGTCTTGTTCATCTTTAGATTTTAGGTAGTAGGGTGATTTGTTCATGTTAATTGGAATTGAATCTTATGATTGTAGAGCTTTGTAATGTAATTTGATTTATTATCTGGCAGTGATTAATTGAATTTTATTTACTGATGGCTTCATTTACTGAACTCTGGTATCGTCTGGTGTATACAATTAGAACCGACGAGGGAAAAAAAAAAGATTAAGTTGAATGAATTTGCTGAGGGGATGCTAGTGCAGTATTATATTTTCTTTTATTTGAAAATCACAAAGTGTAATAGCCCACAAAACTAGGGGTGATCACGGGTTAAATCCGATAAAAAATTTATCAGTTTGGGTTGGGTTTGTGTGTTTTTTTTTATTATTATTTTAAGATCCAATTCAAATTAATTTGATTATTAATTGATTGGATTAATTGTGTTTGAATATTTTAAAAAATATATTTTTTAAGAACAATAATTTATTTTTGTTTAAAATTTCATAAATATATATTAATTAAATGCATTTAAAAGAAACTAAGTTGTAACAATATCTTACCGATAGAATTAATGATTTACATGTTCATCTAATATTTTTATTTTAGATAGAAAAAAATTATTGTATTAGTATCAGAAAATATAAACAAAATTAAGATAAATATAAAAATAATTTAAAAAAGAAAAAGTTATGGATGATTTAATTTAATAAATTATGTGAGTTAAAAATTAAGGTGTTTTGTATTTAACAATTAATTTATATATAATGATAATTTAATTACATGGTATAGGTTGAGTTAAAAAAAAAAATAAAAATCCATTATCCAACACTTTATAATTGAATTTAAATTGGATCGAATCAGGTTCAACTTAAACACTTAAAAATCTTGTCCAATATAATTAGGTCAGTTTGGATTGGATTGAATCACGGATAAGCCTATACTCCTGAACATCCCTACACAAAACTAATGCGATATATATTGGAAGATTTAATGAAGATTTAAGATACATTTGATTTCTAGTTTTAAGAGTAATTTGAAGTTTTTTGGTTAATATATGTTTTTGATCACTAATAAATACCTAAATTTTGTGTTGTATTTTAATAAATTTTGAATTAAATACATTTTTAGTCCTTCTATTTTGTTCAATCTATAATTTTGGTTTCTCTATTTCAAAATAAAAATATTTGGTTCCTCTTATTTAAAAAATTTCTAATTTTAGTTTCCTATTTTAAAATAAAGACATTTGGTTCTCTATTTTATAAAATTTTAAATTATAATCAAATTTTCACTTTTGTGTATGTTTTATTTCTTTTGTTTTGATCCAATTGATTTCTAGACCTAACATATTCATATTCATTTAAGGTATCATATAAATGATTTGATTAATTATAATATAAGAAATAAAATATAGATAAAATTGAAGAATTGACCAAACTTGTAGATTTTTTAAAATATAGGGATCAAAATTTTAATTTTTAAAATAGAATTACTAAATATCTTTATTTTGAAATATGAGGACTAAAGAGACCAAATATTTCTATTTTAAAATAAAAGGATCAAAATTACATTTAAGTCATAAATTTTTTATTCATTTTTG
>PYAF01001408.1:89089-103803 GCA_007407185.1 Glycine tomentella | reverse complement strand
AGAAAGTTGTTTGGTGATTGATTATATTAAAAGAGAATTTAAAAGACACAGTAAACGATTGAAAAGATTACCAAGTGAGTGATAATTGTGGTCAGGCGCAATTCCTTCTGAGTCTTACCTCTTTCACTTGACTGGATTGTTACTTTAAAGTTCACATATGATAAATCTCTACTATGATCGTAAACCCTAGATAACTAGTGATTCCACCCTTTAATTCGATCGAGAACCCTAAACCCTTAGCGATTCTGTCAAACTAAGCATTAAGAGAATAAATCATATATGTTCGTGTTATGATTGCTCGGAGAATAAGTCTTTTCGATATTAGTTAATCCCTAATTCCTTAGTGAATCAACCCTTTAAACTAAATTGAAAACCTAATTCCTTAGCGAAATCTATCAGTCTAAGCATTTAAAGAACATATTATAAACTCCGCACTCACGCATCCCTATTCCTAGGTGAAGAACGAATGTTATTCTTAACAGGTCAGAAATTAGAACCCCAACGCGATTTGCATGGTCTCTTCAAAAGCTTGGCGCTGGTAGCGTGACATTCTACGCTACCCGCGTGAAATGTTCGAATCTTCAACCTTGTTGCAGGGCTTCTCGCGCTAGTGGCGCGGAATAGGCGCGACTCACGTGGCTTGGTCAAAACAATTGGTCTGGCTTGTGTTGATGGCGCTGATGGCGCGGCTTACGGCGCTAATGGCGCCATTCTTACGGCTTGTTCACGCTAGTCGCGTGGATTCCCACGCTGATAGCGTGAGACCTTCGAGAGCACAACTTCAATCCTGCAACTGGCGCTACTGGCGCGGCTTACCGCGCTATCCGCGCGGCACTTTAGAACTTGGCTTCTTCTTTCTTGTTCTTGAGCTCCTCTTTTTGGCCTGCAAATGCTTAAATGGTATTGAATAAGCTTAAAACAATTAAACTACTAAACTTAACTAATTCTATTCTATTTTCCTACATATTTAATTAAATTATAACCTAAAACTAGACTAAAAACAAGATGTGTTTGCAACACATCAGAAGCACAGACCCTTGCAGTTTGAGGAGGGTGATCATGTGTTTCTGAGGTTGTCACCAGTGACAGGCGTAGGACGAGCTTTGGGTGTGAGAAAGCTGAGTCCTAAGTTCATTGGTCCGTATCAGATCCTTCAGAAGGTTGGACCAGTGGCTTATAGGCTAGCTTTGCCTCCCCAGTTGTCAGGACTTCATGATGTGTTCCACGTGTCCCAGTTGAGGAAATATGTGGCAGATCCCTCACACGTGGTAGAGCCTGACACAGTTCAGATCAAAGAAAATCTGACGAGTCCTACACTGCCCTTAAGGATTCTGGACCGGATGGAAAAGCAGATCCGCAGTAAGACCATTCCCATCGTCAAGGTATAGTGGGAAGGCAGGACACCTGAGGAAGCAACTTGGGAGCGGGAGCAGGAGCTGCTACAGATGTATCCCAAGTTGGCTAACAGGTATGTTTATGAATTTTATGGACAAAATTCTTAAAAAGGAGGGGTGCATGTAAGGACCCTCATTCATGGTACCAGGATTCTTTAACAAGAAAACCTAGTTTTAGACGCGGCACGGGTCGCGCCAGGGTTGGCGCGGATGGTGCCAGACCCACTGGCTATGGCGCGGGTAGCGCCACACATTCGGCAAGTCCATGCTAAGGGCGTGGCTACGGCGCGAGTAGCATCACTGGGCCAAGAGGTTGGCGCTGGTAGCGCCAAGGGCAGCGCAGGTCGAGCCAAAAGTGCCCTCGAAACACAATTTCCTCTGGTTTTTCACGCTGATGGCGCCACAGGTTCGGGAAGTTCATGCTGATGGCGTGGGGATGGCACTGTTGGCGCTGGAGCACCGACATTGTGGCGCGGATAGTGGGGGAGGTGGCGCGGATCGCGCCAAAACTCGGGCAGGCAGAGTATTTAAGGGCAGATCGCGTTTTTGGGAAGGAGAAATGTAACACCCCGTGTGCACCCGACGTGTTATCATTATACAATATCAGAATGGCGCAGCAAGCATGAAATATAACAATAAAGGAAGCCAGAATTCAATATAAAACATATCTTATTATACATATATGGTGAATCTCTGTAATATACACAATACATGTCTTTCCTCAAAACTATACAGTTATCCCCTAGGATTTCAAAATATAGACAAAAGGAACAAAATGTGAGCTAACAAGCTCAGTCATCTAAACCTAGGGTTGTCTTCACACTCTATCCCAGCTCAGGCCTCTTGCCTTGGGATCTCTCAGGGACTTCAGTCTGAGTTCCTGCAACATGAGCCCCAAACAGGGGTGAGATAAACATCCCAGTAAACTCAGGGTTCTCAGAGGTTTCCCTCCCCCTGGTTCATTTCCTAGCATATCATAAATGTACAGAAACATCACATAACAGAACATAATTATCATCAATCAACAATTATACTAAACGGCCATCACAGTTCACAAGAATTCACTGCATACACATGGCAGCTCAATCAATCATATACAATCAATATACAGTGCCTGGATAGGATCATCCACTGAAGGGCACGTCTATCCAGGACTCAGGCCCGAGTAGGATCATCTACTGAAAGGCACATCTACTCAGGACTTGCCGCCCAATACCTGAATAGGATCATCTACTTAAAGGCACGTCTATTCAGGACTTACATGGACGCCTATGGATTATCCCAAGGGAGATCATCCACTTAAGGGCACATTCCCAATGGGGCCCATAGTACCTCATACTACTGGCCAGTAGATTTCAAGCAATCACATCACAATCAGCACATAGCATAATCCATGCAATAATACACTACACTAGTGTAATCAACGTCATCATAATCAGCAATATAACTTACACTATCTCAGTGTAATCAAATCATACACACCCTATCTTAGGGTTGAGCTAGCACTTAATTGCCAGCAATCATCAACCCATCTCATCAGTATTCAATATATATTCAGTATCAAAACATCATAGAACATCATAATACAAGCCATATCAAACAATCACCCATATTGGGTGCAGTGAAACACAAGCAGGGAAACAATCCCTGAAAACACTGAGCTTACCTGGTCGTAGCTTAGAAGTGGCTCCCCTAGTCTCTGGGTGGTCTCTACCAGCAGTGTGCACGTTACGCCCTACAGTAGGCATGAATCAAACAATCAGAAATGGCGTTCAACCGTTTATATGGAAGGTATCACCCTTCCTTTCATAATCAGTTCAACATCCTCTAACTTAAGGTTTATCTTAGTCTAGCTTCTACTAGGCCATACATTGATCCTCAATGGTCTGCCTCACCAAGGCCTCAGAGTTCCTTTAGAACTCTGTACAATTCAAGTCAAAGCTGTACCAGAATCAAGAACCCACATTGGTTCAACTTAGCCAAAACACATATATAATCACGTTTTCACCGGTTATTTGGCCTTATGAATAACTTTTGTAAAGGTACTTAAGTTAATTCAGGTCCTAATATTGCTCATTTACACACACTTTTCCCTCCCCAGAGCCAAACTCAAACATCATCACAATTATATTTTCAACATGCCATATAGCTCAGAACAACCTCCTGACTACACTTTTCTAAAGAACCTAAGCCTAATTCCAGCTCTATAATCAATTGGTTACTATTCACCCAATCCCCCATTCCAAGAATTAAACGGTTAAAACGCAAGTTTCTTACCTTAAATCAGTCAAGGAAGGCTGGAGAATCTTTTCCCCTTACGCTTGCGTCCTTAAATCGCCTTCTCTTTCTCTCTGAGCTCAACTCTTTCTCTCAAAACTCAAGGGATGGGGTTTTTCACCAACTCTCACAAATTAGGCTGAAATTTGGCTTATAATTGGTTCTAATCAAGGTTATAGGTGATTAGGAGGTGTTTTATGGGTTTATGATGGAGATATGAAGCTTTTAAGGTGCTCTAATGGCTGTCTGGCTCAAGGAGGAAGAGGAATAGTGATTTTTTCCCCAAAATCGCTTAAAATGGCCTTTTATAGGCCTCTTCCGTGCCTCCCATGCTACCAGCGTGGCTTCCCCCGCTCCTGGCGTGGGTTTCCAGTGAAAAATGGCTTTCTGGAGCACTTCCCACGCCCCTGGCGTGGCTCCCACGCTCCTGGCGTGGGATTCCAGAAAAAAACCATTTTCTGGAGCACTTCCCACGCCCCTGGCATGGCTTCCCACGCTCTTGGTGTGGGCTACAGTAACTGCTACAGTAAAATTATTATTTTTTTTATTTTTTTAGCCAAGATTATTATAAGAAACTCCTTCTTCTTCCTTCTAACGCCCTGGACCTCCATTAGAGCAGTTCCAAGCTTCCTTAGCCCTTATATACTAGCCTAAACACCTCCCTATGACCTTTAATCTTGATAGAAATCCTTTGAGAGCTGTAATCCTTCATTTTCTTTTCTGAAAACCCTCTTTGAATGAGAATTGGATTCTCAAGGAAAAGCTCAGAAACTTGAGATTGGCTGAGAATCACGGCTTGGAAAGGACTCTAGAGCTCGAGGAAGCTGTCCTTCAGCCTTCTTAGTCGCCACTGAGGTAAGAAACTCGAGTTTCCCTGGTTGATTTGGGATTTGGGGTTTTCCTGTGAATAGTGATCCATATGAGCTGGGGCTAGAATTAGCCCAGGGTCCTATAGAGAAACTTGTTTAGAATGGTTTAGTGATGAAGGATTAGCTTTCAGTTTCTGATTTAGATGACTTTGAATCTTGACTCTGTGGCTTGTATGTGTGGCTTGTGTGATAAGTCACTTGTGGTTTGGAGCCATGCCAGAGCCTTGATTATGCTTGTGTTGAGCTTGAGAGGCTAGTGGAATGGTGCCTTGGTTAAGTTTTAGGCCGTTCCAGTGATTTTGAACCATGAGGCTGCTGTGAGTTTATGCTCTGTTAGGTGAGCTACATTGAGTCTGTGATGACTCAGATGCTTGTATGCAGTCATGGTGGATCTTGTATGGTTTGTGAGAAGCCTAGTGAGGGCTTGACTTGATTGAACCCTAGGTTAGGGGAATTCTGATATGATATGTTCTGATTGAATGTCTATTGGATTGATTTTGATATGAGACTGCATATGCCTTGATTAGGCCTTGATTGTGAGATTATTGGTGGCGGGAGCCACAGAGCAGGGACAGTACCGCAGATTGAGACCTTGCCAGGTAAGTTCAATGTCCTTGGGGATGAATTCCCATCTTGTGTGCCACACCACACTCCGGGGGAGTGGTGGTCATTTCATGATGCATGCATTGGTAGTTGCATCCTCATAATGATATATGTATGCATCTGTGCTTGAATTGTGATGTGATATGATTGTGATAGATCTATTGGCCAATAGATAGATATGGACCTCCCTAGGAGATGGTGGTTTCCTCCTAGTATGGTTGGCTCATGGTTGAGGTACCTCCCAGGGAATTGATTCCCATAGACCATGGAGATAGAAGTTGAGGTAGCTCCTTCTATTCTCGGAGGTACCATATATGTGCATCCATGCGAAGGGGTAGCACCTAATGGGATGGCACAGGTGTGAGTTCCGGACTCCCACTGATACAGGCATTGAGGTAGCTCCGCCAGGCGTTGAGGCAGCTCCGCCATGTTTGTATGATATGCTTATATTGTTATGAGAGCCAGAGGGCCAGGCCAGTGGGCCAATTGCTTGTGATAACTGATGTATGTGTTATGGAAGTGGGCTAAGGTGGAGGAGATGCCTCCATGGACCCTGAGCTTACTGAGATGTGTTATCTCACCCCGTGTGGGGAATTATGATTTCAGGTGACTCTTCTGGAGGAAGAGAGCAGTCTCAGGGCAGGAGGCCCCAGTAGAGACATGGGCTGCTTGACTGAGAAGCAGCAGATGGAGCTTGAAGGCTCATTTTGTTTTGATTATATTTTGTATCCTTGATAAGGGATGGTGTATGTGTACACCTGATACATGTATAGTTCTGTAAACCCCCGGTGAGGGCAGATATTCTTTTGTATCACCACGATGTTGTATGAACTGTGATGTATATGTTTGTACAGAACTATTTATGATATGTATATGAGACTTTCCTCCTGAGTATAAATGTTGTATATTTGATAATCTGCCTAAGTTTTTTTTGTTATCTGTCTTTATGGTTTATGTTATGAGAAATTGGATCAGCAGGGGTGTGATATATGTGTCTTGTATGTATGTTGTTTGTTATATGTTTTATTCCATACATAATGAATCAAGAAAAGCGATTTTGTGCTTCCGCTGAGATTTTTAATCATGATTTAAGCGCTTATCTGATATTATTAGTGATAACACTTCGGAGGCCTACGGGGTGTTACATTTAGAGAGAGTTTCATTAGGCATGAAGTTTGCCACAAGCAACCTCTCTTCTCCCTCACAGCAACACCCAACCAAGTTAGCCAATCTTTCACTCCTTAGCTTCCCCAAAGCACGTGCTTCATCCTAAATAGTCAAAATGAGCAACCTGTGATACAAATGAGGGCGAAATGTATAAGGTCTGACTATTATAGCGTGATTGACAACCATGTTTGCATGCATAACTGACTGGCTCTCTGATTATGCCAGAAAACCACTTTGGGGGAGTTACTTGACACGCATGGCTATGATCTTGGAAATGAGTTTCTGCTGGAATCTTGGATAAAGCCACAAGAAACCAGAAATTTCACTTAGCATCACTATGCTTTTTCCTTTCTCCCTTGTTTGGCTGGCTATACAGTGTTTATTTTTATACTCTTAATTGATGTTTTCACTCTGGAACAATGTATCACCACAAAAGAAAATGACCATAAAAAATAAGAATAAAAACCAGTGGAGAACATCTCTCCCATTTAAAGCATCATAATCATTATTGCTTACCTAGATAGGACCGTTGTCTCATCAACTTTATTCCTCAATGGACTGCAAGTTTCAATAAGTGCTTCCTTTATTAGTTACCTAGATTACAAATATAACAGTGGTTTAACTTTCTTTACCAATAAATGGCAATAAAGCTAAAGATTTAAAAACTACAAACAACTTTGGTCCTCTTCATTTTAGAACTAGATATGAATTTAGTTAAACTCATAGTAATAATCATGACAAAGCATCTTTAAATCAATCGAACTCAAAACCCATAAAAAAAACTAGAAAAAAGGCTGCATTGGCAACTAAACCCATTAAAAGGTATTCAAATTTCTACCTCCTTAAAATCAACTTCTACATATAAATATGGTGCTTTACCGTCATCTTGCCAAGAAAGATTTGAAAATGTTAAGTTACAGATGTAAAAAGGCCAAGCCATGGATGAGTCAAGCTAAGAAATAAGGTAACAAGGAAAATTGGAACTAGTGGTAAAAAAGTACAAAGTTTCACAATTTTTGTCCTAGATGCCATACCAACACAGGACTTGTCAATATTTCACCTTCACCTTCACAAAAAAAAAATGATACTATTAGCCTAGAAATTGTCCAAAATTATTGTAAATGGCCTAAGTAGAGAACTGTTCAAACCTTTCCAATTAAAAAAAATAATTCATGCATTTATTTGAACAACACATAAAGCAATTGATTTGAACAAGACACCAAAGACTTTATGTTTTTGGTAGCATCTTTCTTTGAATAAGTAGGTTGCATGTCGAACTCTGACATAGCAAATGTTGAATGTCCCATGAAGGTGCGAATTGAATAACTAGGCTGCATAGTATTTATATATTCAGTTAATTCAAAATATTCAAACCAGAAATGCACACAATTCATCAACTACTAAACAAGGGCAAACAAACTTACAAACCATCCAAGACAACGATCATTAACATCCAAGCAAATAAATAGTCACAATGTTCAAGTCAAAATATATTAGCATAACCCTATAGAGAGAATGAGAAACTAGAGTTGAAGGAGAACCATAGAACATGAATAAACAAGGAACCAAAAAAGAAATCTACCTGACAATAAATGGATTCATGTAGAAGAGCATAGAATAGATTGGTATCCAAATTTAACCACTTCTCAAACTGCATAGAATGATAATTGGCACTTGATATTAGAGAACTTAGGAAGTTGTAACTTATTCTCTTTGGTGCTCTCGGAACTAAACTAGGATCCCACACTCTCAAACCTAGAAGGTTAGTAAAAAAATCATTAAATTTAATTCAAGATAGTTCTGAAACGCACAACATTATAATGCATTACAAATAGTGCATGCTCTCAAAACTGCAACAAAATTACAGAGTTTTTGGAGGAAAACATGCCAAGGTGATGAAAGGGGTGAATGAGTGATGTACAAAACTAAGCATGAGCCCTCATCCAATATGCAATATAACACGAGCTGCTTCCTCATGGTCCAGATGACATAAACCATACAAAAGTCTCCTACGTTAGTAAGCACAAAGAATAATTATAGTGAAATTCAAAGCATAATAACTCATAAATCAAACACAAATCCTCCTGCAGTAACCACAAAGTAAAACACTGAAATTTAGAGAATGTTGAACCAAATAACAAATTTTTAATGGAAAACCCTAGCATTTCAACGTAAAAAAGCAATTTCTATTAGAGAATAACAAAAAACAAAACCTGAACTTCTACCAGCATGTATTGTACCTCTGACTATATCTTCTGGTGATTTCAGAGTTTGCCACAAAATTGAGGTTTCTCTAAGGAACTCCATGCCGATGACATTGTTTGGATGAGAGATTAATAGAACTAGTTGAAGATAATGACATATTCACAAAATGAAGAAGGTTTACACCAGGGTATACGAATTTACAAGAGACACAGGGGCACGAGGTTTACGTGAGAGAGGATTTCTGTGGGGGGGGGGGGAGGGTTTACACGAGAGGGTTTCAGCCCCTTATGACGACGGAGAAGGGCTTGGGTGCGGCGACAGAACGCCTTGGGTGCAGAGGAAAAGGGATGTTAGTGATAAGCGAAGCATGGGAAAAAGTTTGGAGGTTAGGGATGAAGTCGAGAATGTACGAGCAGATAAGTGTGAGAATGGGGGATTTCTGGTCAGGGAATGAAAAGTTTTGATTTTTATCGACAACCACGATGATTTTTCATGAAAACCATCCTTAGCTGTTAATTACAAAAAATGCCATCATGGATTTTTTAAAGGCGGTTTTCATAATACCGTCCTTATCACGTGAAAATTATCAATTTTCTGATAGTGTTCTAAGACAGTTTTTTTAAAACCGTCCTAGAATGACAGTTTCAAACACGTGTTTATTGAAACCATCTTTGTTGTCTTAGTCTATATTTACGAAAATGCCACCACCTAACATTCTAAGACGGTTTTGTGAGAACCGTCTTAAAATGTGCGTTGTAAAAGACTATATTTTTAGTAGTGAAGTGACCCAAAATGAAGAATGTTTAAGAGCTTCTTTGATTCACATGAATGACTTTCCTTTTCTTCTTCATTTATGAATGATTCCTATATATAATTTTTAAAGAAGATGATCATTGTGAATTGTGGTTCTAGATTCTAATTCATTTAATGCATGGAATCGTTGTAGTATTTGTCTCTGGTCATAGTTGCTTTGTTCGCAAGACTAAATTTTTTAGAGATTTGTTATACCTTTTTTTACTAATTATCAGAGATTTGTTATACTTTGTGACCATTCCTTTAGAGATACAATAATTTGTAATCAATACTACCTCATTTAACTCTCTCTTTCTCTTTGGACATTACTGGACTAGGTACCACATTGCCTTTATAATTATCTCATGCTTAATAATCTGTGGTATTAGGACAAAATAGTGGCATAATCAGATTTTTATAGTTTAATACAGAGGTTTATTATTTGTTAAAAGTGATCAATTAAGAGTTATTAATGGGCTTAAAACTAAAAAGGGAAAAATCTAGATACTTTTGGTAATTAAATTGATAATTTGTGTTAAGTGTTAACTAAGGCCAAAGTTGCAATTTTTCCCCAACTAATCAATATTACGATTAAATTAAATATTTTTTTTCATATTTGAAGAAACAATAATTTTTAAGTTAAAATAAAGCATACCATCATTCCTTTTTTGCATTCATTGTTGCTTCTGATTTTGATTCTTGAGAGCTTTCCCAAAGAGGTTTCAATTTTTCCAAACCGAACAAGCTTTCTGTGTGCCGATTGTTGAATGTGTGCATCTTTCCCGTTAGTTTTCCTGTATTTATATTTATTCTCTTGCCATTAGTGACTTTCACTCTTACTATATGTGATTTCTTTTGCGGATAGTGGGTTTATTCTCAAATCCTTAGGTTTTATATTTAATTCATGGACAAATTGTGAATATCCCGAAACACATATTATTGTTCGATTGATGAATTGTGAATATGTTTCTTATCTAGTGAATTCCCTCTTTTTCATGTTCTTGAAGAGTTAGGGATTTAGGTATTTTTTGTATTGTAAATTTGATTTGGGAAATTGCGCGTGATTCGCCTGTGTGTGTGTGCGTGCATTAGTTCTTGTGCATGTGTTCAATTTTGATTGTGCGTTAGCTGTTGTGGTGTGCATGTGTTTTTGTGGATGCATTAGAGAGAGAGGCTTAGGTCTCGATGTTAAAGGTCACAGTAGCTTACTTGAATTCGAGGACAAGGGGCCTCCTTAAAACTACTTGAATTCGAGGATAAGGGCCTTCCTTAAAACTAGTTACTGAAATTCTTCTCTGTCCTTTTTTATTAATTCACTCAATATATATATATATATATATATATATATATATATATATATATATATAATACATGTAATACATGTATTGGTCCTCTGTCATTACATGAAAGAATAATATGAAAAGGACAGAATTGGTTATCAGAATCTAGTAACAAACCAATAACAAACTCATATTCTTATTCTCTAAAAAGTATAGGCTAGTTAATTACTCTCTTGGGCCTGATGGGTTGGTGTATTGTTAGTCTTACTAACACTCGATCAGTTTATTGTTATGGTTTTGTATGCTTTAAGACTATTCACATTGAGGAACATGGTTTTCAGTCTTTAGTCTGTGATTCAATTTATAATTAGTTTTTTTATATATATCTTTTCTGTCTTTAAGGCCCTTTCAACTTATCGCATTTAAAAAAAATAGTTAATTTAATTAATCACATTAAATTTATCAATTATTTTATTATTATTTTAAAATTATCTTTTTCTTATCTTTCTATCTATATATTTAATTGTTTCTCATTAATTCTTTAAGAAAAAATAATTAAGAAATGATATATGTAAAAAAAAAAATAATACATTTAGAAATTATAAAAGTATTTTATAAAAAGAAAAAAATAAATTTCTAAAAATAATCTTATAATTATGTTATTTAGTGAGTTATGTAGCTTTAAATATTTATGAAATATGGTACGTGACATTCCTTTATCCCCAAAAAAGCATTTGAAAATTATATATCTTTTTATTTAATTAATTCCACGACGAACATATTATAAGTATATTATAAGTTTGCTTAAAAAAAGTATATTATAAATATATGTGTGTTGAGATAGAAGGCGATCAACCTACTAAATAAGAAAATGTGTCAATCTAGAAGAAAGGGAACAACGATGTACTTTTTTGAAAGAAAATAAACATTTATATTGACCGCAAGAAGATTGTTAATATGAGAAAATAAGACATAAGAAAAATTATTTATCATATCAAGACGATTAGTTGGTGAAAGACAAAGAATACCCCATCCTTGAAGAGGCAAGTGGAAATGGAATAGAATTATATTAATATTAAGGGGTGGCAGACCTGGATTTTATTTTAGTCTTTTATATTTTTTTAAATTTTATTTATGTTTTAGTTATCTATGTTTGTAAAAGTTTCATTTATGTTTTAGTCTTTTTTTTTGGTTTTATGTTAAAAAAGTTTGAAATAATTAATTATTTTAATCAGAACTATGTTAAAATAATTATTTTACTTATGTATTTAGTGGTTCATCAAAATTTAAAACATTGACAGAATTTTAAGGTTTTTAGCAAAAAATAAGAAAAAATGATCAAAATAAAACTTTAAAGAATCAAAATAAAATTTTTAGAACTTAATGTACCAAAATAAAAAACATTAAAACATAATGAACCAAAATTCACATTTAACATATCCTTTAGTGATGCTTATAATCAAACTGCAAATGTGTTTTTTATTTTTTTATTTTATAAAGGGGCCTTGTTTCTTGGAAGGAAATAGATGTATTTGACTCTATCCTTCTTCTTTAAAGGTATTTTTTGTAAGGATGTCTTCTAGCATAGGCTTATACGGTATAACAGTACAAGAGATATGTAAATCCCTTTCATTTTCTTAATGAAATATATTTGTATTTCAAAAACAAAATCTGGCTAAAATGTTTTAGAAATTATATATTAAAATGAGACTGCATATATATATATATATATATATATATATTGAGCAAGTTTATTTAAAAAAAATAATTAGTCACTTTAAAAAACAAAAAATCTTATTTATTTGTATTAAATATTTTTAAAAAATTAAACTTAAACAAACGGAAATCATATATACAGGATTATTCAGGCAAAAACATGTACAAGAACCACTACAAAAAAAAAAATGATTTAGAGACCGAGGTATTCAGTCGCCAAATCGTTAAATTCGGTCGCTAAAATTATTAGCAACCGAAATGGCCACCAAATACACTGCATTGCAAAAACCCTATTAGCTAAGCCCTTAGTCACCAAATTCAACTTTAGTCGCTATTTAGCAACCGAACAAGTGATCGCAAAAGAATAAATTTTGAGTTCTAAAAATAATATTTATAATATAAAATAAATTAAAATAATATATGGACGCTATTCAATGATTAATTTTAAAATAGTTTATAAAATTATATTCGGTGGCTAAGTTGTAATAAATGTATTAAAAATACAGTTCGGTCGCTAATTCGTTGGTTATTGTATAATTTTTATAATAAAATGTCATTGGGTCGCTAATTAATATTTAATTTAAAAATTAAATATACAATTCGGTTGCTACTTAATATTTAATTTTTAAATATACAATCAATTAAAAAACAATTTTGTCGAAAATTCGATCGCTAAAGGAAAACATGGTTTATTTTTTTGTTTTT
The DNA here is from genome assembly GCA_007407185.1 of Glycine tomentella. Lineage (NCBI taxonomy): Eukaryota > Viridiplantae > Streptophyta > Magnoliopsida > Fabales > Fabaceae > Glycine > Glycine tomentella. The sequence goes on along the minus strand of PYAF01001408.1, from coordinate 90,795 downwards.
TCATGTTACATTTTGATCTGCTTAATAATTATCGACTGTAAATATAATTTTTAATTAAATTTTATAATCAAACTTATAAATAAAAGTGGACATTTATAATGTGTAAATATATCTAATTAATAACAATGTTCTAATTTACAAATTGATAAAGTGCAAATTCAAAGTTTTCAAAAGTTTAATAAAATGCAATGTTAAAGTTTAATAAATTTCAAATTCATAACCAACATGACATAATCAAACTAAAATAAACAATAACCAAGAGTTAATGATCCTTTGACATGTCATGAGGACGATTAACCTGAGTATCATCAACATGTTGCTCAGTTCCATCCACTGTGGTAGTCGATGGACTAGAACCTGCCATGATAGACTGAATACGCAAGTGTTGTAATATGCACTACATTTGCTCATTTTGTTGTTGCATCTTTTGTCGCATCTCCTGACTTTGGTGGTCATGATTCTCCATCAGCTACAACATCTTTTCCTAAAGTGTCATCTCTTTATTTGCCTTTGCCAAAAGCTCAACACTCAATTTAGTAATTGTCTCATTCATTTTCTCTATTTGGTCTTCCACAGGAGCAATAGAAGTAGATGGAGTTGATTTTGAGCAACTAAACTTTTTGCTCAAAGTACTTAGCCCATACATGTTCCCCTTGTAATTTGGACCTCCAACAACATTCAAATATATTTCACTATCATTAACAAAAGTAACAGTGTTAGGGGAATCCTGTGTAGATGTGTCTTCCTCTATCGAATGTTATAAGATTTCCTCTCGACGATGTTGATATTTCTCCTGCAATATAAAGTGAGATATGAAGACAAATTTATTAAATGTGTAGACATATAAGGATTAATATTCAAGAAAATCACCATTAGTACAGGAAAGAAGTTAATAAAATTCCTTCCTAGATAATGGACATTATTCCGTGATTATAACACCTTTATCAAGTTAAGCTCAAATTATATTTGCAAATACTTTCAAAATTTATATATATTATGGTATAATAACAAATGTAAGAAATAGTATAAATTGAAATCCTGCAATAAGTTTTGAAGACTACACTGACCTGAGTATTACTAAAACCGGATAGGACAGTTCAACAGTTGTGATTATTAGATGAAGTAGAACAATAACTTGCAATATTCGATTCAACATTCCCATGTATGTAAATATTGAAATTTATGTGATTAACAATATCTCACGTTATATTTTGAAACCATTGTCACTTGTAAAAGAATCGAGGAACTGACATGGTCAGTGGTCAGAAAACATTTTTTTCTCATAAAAATCTTACTTGGTCAGACCACTTACTAGTTCAGAAATACACTTTTGTTGCCAACCTTCACTACAAAGGCAGCAAGAGGATATATGGCAAGACTAAGACTGCAAACAAAGCAAATATATAGTTTTAGAATGTCAAATGACAATTTAAGATTTAATCCTTAAATGGATACACAAAGCATAGTCTATTCTTCCGGGGATTCATCAAACATACCAGCACATGAAAAGGGGCCAATCTCTAAACGATTTTGAACTAAACCAAAAGCCATACTTAATCAATCAACCATAATGCAGAACATATAATGCAATATATATATATATATATATATATATATATATATATATAATATGCATAAAGATTAAAAAAAATGCATGTTTACATGTTGGATATTCAAATGTTGCAAGATAAACATAAAAAAAAAAA
>PYAF01001408.1:78623-88989 GCA_007407185.1 Glycine tomentella | reverse complement strand
AGTCTTGCATGACTTTGTAATTCATTGATTAACAATTACAATTATTAGAATATTAGTAAAAAAAAGAACTATAGATGAGGCCAAAAGATAAACAAACAAAACAACTAAGCATGCACCTACAATATCCAAAACTAGAATATCCCAAGTTTTATTTAATTAAACACAAAAACTAACCAAGTTAACAACCAGTACTCGTAACTAAAAAAGTAGCTGCAACCAAGACTAACAGACCTAGGAATTAGTCAACGAGAGAAAAATCTATACAGAAAAATTAAATTAACAAATATTTCAATTATTCCTCTCACATTAAAAAAAAATACATATTACATCCTCTTAAAGGCATAGTCTAATAGTCTATATGAATCCACCAGTACAAGAAAAATTATAAGATGCTCCATTACAAGGTGCTACTACAAAGATGAATCATAGGCATATATATTTCACCCAATCAAAGGATAGAGAACAAAGATGAAGTTAATAATAAACACGTATGATATTAGGAAAGCTTGTGCGTGATGTGAACCTTTATTTTACTACACTACATCACTACATGCAATGCAAGTTATTGTCATTAGCAAGAAAATAGTAGAAAAGTTTTGTCATTAGCAAGAAAATGAGGATAAAAGAGAGAGAATCAATTATCTCTTTAATTGTTACAAGTCTTAGGTAGGAAGGAATAATGGTATCACTTTTTGATACCAACGTCACAAAAATTGAAGCTACGAAAGCAATCGCTATAGCAGGTCCAAGGATTGAAGGTTGGTCTTGGGGGGTAGACATTGTGTGATTAGCTAAAGTAGCAAAGATCGTACAAACAATTTTTGCTGATATATTTGAGACACTCTTCTTGGGGTTGTAGTCTAGTTTTTCTATCTCAGTTGCATTAAAATGGTACATTGGCAAGGCCTCAGAACCATGGTTCAGAGTCAGAGCCAAAGTTAAGGACCTGGTTCTGGTTACACAACTAGGTGAGGTTAGAGGGAGATTACCCTTACCCTCGTACACAAATCTTGGAATGGAAATGCTTTTCCAACCATTGGAAATTATTTTGTTGAAAAATGGAGGATCATAAGACATGAAAAATAACCAAAGGAGAACACCGGTTTCAAATTCTCTTAGTGCTATTTGTTGTCCATCCTAATGTGGCTTTGTGATGGCTCTGTTCATGGTGAACCCCATTTTTATTTGACTCCCAAACATTTTGGGTAGACCGTTACTACATTTCCAGCTAATTAAAACTTAAACAATTACAAAATCAGACCAACCAAATACTAAATTACACAGTGAGTAAAAGAAAGAAAAGTACCAGTTAAGCAACAAGTGAAGGTGCGACAACTGTGTGTAAGAAGGTTAGGGTTTCGCGAGTCATCTGGGAGGGTGTTTGGCGAGCGGGTGGAGTAGTTGGCAGCGCGATCACGGATCTGCGACCACAACCAAGAACGAGGGTAGATATCCGGTGGCGCAGTGGCGTGGTGGCAACCAATGCCATCGAACACGAGCAGGAACTGCCAAACGTGGAGTGTTTGTGTGATGTGTGTGTTTTTATTGTGAGGAACTGGCAAAAAAATCAAAATATTGCTCTTTTAAAAAACAATTACGAATTTATAGTAGTTTTGAACGTATTTATCAAAATATTGTCAGTCGCGCCCCACCTGGGTGTGACTCATTCCGTCGCTAATTCGGTTGCTATCACTTTTTGCGAAAGTATATTGGGCGTGACCAAAAAATTCTATCGCAAAAAGTGTTAGCGACTGAAATAGAGACCGAAATTGAGAGTTTTTTAATATTTGACGTAAAATATCATTTATTATTATTAATTTTTATTTTTTTCTAATTTTAAAGTATTTTTATACCGATCTTCATCATATATATGATTTTCTTTACCTTTTTTAATTTTTTTATCCAGAATATCTTCTTTTTTAATATTTTTTATTTAGTATATATTTTTTAATTTTATCTGATTTTATTTAATATATTCTGGATTTTTGGGATATCTAATTTTTAATATATTATTTTATTTAATATATTTTTTATATTTTTAAATATTATTTTATTTGATATAATTTTGAAATTTTTATATGATTTTGTTTAATATTTTTTGGATTTTTTATATAACTAATTTTTAATATAATATTTTATTTAAAATGCTTTGTATTAAAATATTATTTACAATTTAAAAAATAAAAAATTTTCATTTTTTTTTAAAAAAAGGTCATGAAGTTGTAAAAAAAATTGATTTTAAAGTCGTACGTTTGAAAAAAATTATACTGTAAATTTTTAAATGATTTTAAAAAATTGAAAAAATATATACTGTAAATTAAAAAATTGATTTTGAAGTCGTAGGCTTATTTCTGTCTCTATTTCAGTCGCTAATACTTTTTGCGACAGAATATTTTGGTCACGACCAATATTCTGTCGCAAAAAGTGTTAATGACCGAATTAGCGAGTGAATTAATGACGAAATGAGTCACACCTAGGTGGGGTGCGACTGACAACAGTATTTGGGTAAATACTTTTAAAACTACTATAAATTTGTAATTTTTTTAAAAGAACAATATTTTGATTTTTTTGCCGTGAGGAACTAATATATATTTTTTATTTGTTTCTTTAACTCTTTTTCTTTCTATTTTTTTTATTGTGAGGCACTGCACGCTAGTTGTAAAAAGAAGAAAAAGACATAACATTGTTTCAACCAGTTCACCATTTTCTTTTAGCACTGCACGCTAGTTGTTTGAAAATTAAACACAAATATGTGTGTATGCCTAGGTGACCCAACCACTTTCTTTTGCACCGCTGGATTGTTTCAACCAGTCCACAACCCATGTGACCAAGAGTGTGTCATACTATATAATAAGTTAAGAACATAGATCTCTTTAGATTCGAAAAAGGAAAAAAAAAGTGGTTAATTTGTGAGTTTATAACATTAGAAATTTTAGAATATTTAGGTGGCGCTTGGATTGAGTATTTTTATTTTTAAATAAAAATTAAAATAGAAAAATAAGAATAAAAATTATGTTTCTTAACAATTTTAAAAAATATTTTCTTTAAAAATTTCAAAAAAAAAGTTGAAAAGTAAAAACAACACATCAACTTTTCCACTTTTTCTAAAAAATAAACTACAGTGACATTTTAAAATATTTTTTTCAATACATATTTTTTTAAATTTTTGAAAATTTAAAATTTAAAAAAATAAATAAAAATTAAAATTAAAAAAAGAAAACAAACACTGAAACCAAACATCAACTACTTAGTAAATCATTTTTCCTTTACTTTGGAGACTTTAAGAAAAAATAAAAAATGGGGCTTGTCACATGATCCATTGACCCTATTATTTTATGAGACAGAGCAATCCATGCAGTGCAATCAATCCCACATTCTGAGTCCTAGCAAGCATGTCGAAAATCTGAACCAGTTTCTCACTTTTTGATTGAAACCTCTCATTCTGTGTTCAGATTGCGTTCCCCATTTGGTAACGATTTCTACTTATGTTTTTAAGTTCTAATTTTTTACTTTAACTTATAAGTAATTTTAAGCCCAAAAAAGCTAGGTCAAACATAACCTAAGACTATTTCGGTACCCTAACTGAAAATTATAATTTAATTATTTTTATTAATTTTTCCTAACTTAATTATAACTCAATTATCTTATTAATTTTTCTTAAATTATTTTATAACTTTAGCAGTATAATATTTAATAATTATTTTTATATAACATAATTAAAAAAAGGAGCTTAACATGTAATCTATGAAATTAAAAAAAAAAAAAAAGAGCTTAACTCTTTTTACATAATTAAGTGAGAGTGGTATCTCAAATTAAAAGTGGTATCTTAAAAACAAGTGAAAGTATAGTACACATTTATATATGTCATTGCGTGACTTTTTTTTTCTCATAATATAATTAATTTTACTATTTTTAAAATATATTTAATCTTAAATTAATTTTTATAAAATGAAAACAATTATTAAATTATCAACTTGTGCATCACATGAGACCACATACTAGTTACTTTTAATTAATTATTAGGCATTAGTTAGTGTATATGTTACACTAAATAAAGTCTTATTGGGTTTCAATCAATCATTAATGCATATGTTACACTAAAGTCATATATTGTGCCTTGATTGAGCTTTTGGGTTGGGTTTCTAGGATTAATTGGTTTTGGGTTAGCTTGGTTGGTGGTTGCGGGCAACCTGCAGACCCCGCAGTCCAAACCTGTACGGCCCGTAGATTATGCAGGGTGGGCCCAAAGTCCTGCATAGCCATGGATTTTTAAAAAAAATTGGTCAGTAGCCCATGCTGACCATAGGCCGGTCCATGGCCCTAAGTCCGTTTACCTACCCTAGTTAAAATCAACTACTCATATAGTGAATTTTGAAATATAAGGGACTCAGATAGTGAATTAAAAAATAGGATGATCGATTTGGTGAAATAGGCAAAATACGGGAATAGATTTTGCAATTAAGCCTTAAATTAAAATCAATTTGGGATTTTAGTTAATCAATAAGTTATGCATGGCATCTTATTGAGCTTTGCTTAGTGCATATGTTGTACTAAAATTAAATTGGGTCTTCATCGATGCATAAATTCCATTTACACCATATTGGACCATAATGAATCATGAGTGCTACACTTATACCTTACATTTTAAAATTCTTAATTTTAAAAAAAAATTGATTATGACATATTATATATAAATGGTATTTATTTATTATAAGTTTTAAAAAATTATATAAAATAAACAATTATTTTGTACAAAGCACAAATTAAAGACTATTGATAAGCATGATTTATTTATCTTAATAAAAAATAATGTAAATATTGGTTTATTAACTTTATTAAAAATTATCATAGTATAATTTAAAAATATTTTATATTTATTATGATTCATAAAATATTGCAAATATTGGTTTGTTAATTTAAAAATATTATCAATACTTTTCAAGTATAAAATTTATTTAAGTATATTAAAAAGTTATTATGATTTATAATAAATTAAAAATTTAGTTTCTAAACTTTTTTTTAGGAAAAATGTATTTGTTCGCTAATTTCAAAATAATAGTCTTATAGCAACAAACATATATTCGATCGCTCTTCATAACTTAGCGACCAAACAGGGTTCGGTCGCTATTTCAAGTCCATAGCAGTCGTAACTTCCGTCCCTGTTTGGTCGCTATTTCAAGTCCATAGCAGTCGTAACTTCCGTCGCTAAAAGTTTGGTATTTATATATAGCGACTGAAATAGCAACCAAAGTTTTCAGCGACGCTTCTTTTCGATGGCTAATTTGGCCGCTGACACAACTAAGCCACCACGTTTAGATTCAGTCGCCAAATTAGTCACAAGTTGTGTCAGAATGTTTCCAACTTCTATTTCGTTTGCTAACAAAGGCAAAAAGTTTTTGGTCGCTAATTTCAGTCACTAAATTGTATTTTTCTAGTAATGAACATTCTCATTTATGTAGTCATCATTTTAATATATTTAAATTACCATTTTAATTTCTCTAATTTTCAAATTTTATAATTTTAACCTTTTTTATTTTTAATTGTAACATTTGGTCTCCTAATTTTTCTAAATAAACTTACATAAAATTATGCTTATACTTTCCAAAATAGCTAAGTGATATTGTGTTGTATTAATAATCATATTTGGTCTAATACAATATACCAAACGACTCCCAAAGGATAAAGATCAATTAATCGGATCCTTGAGTAGTTTTTATTTTTTTTACTATGAAAATACTTTTTTAAGAAAGAAATAAACAATAAAAATACCTTAGTGACACAACTAAAGTAGAGTTTTAGTTTGACAATGAAATATAATGTGGATGGTGTACTTTAGGTTGAAACAAACTATAATAATGAGTCGACATGCTTTTAATATTATGTTCAAAATTCCTGTCTTCACCTAGACACTAAATTAGCGTTGCCTTTTCTTTTCTCTTAAGAAAGATCATCTTTCAATAAAGGTCGACCAAAGTGATTCTATTCCATCCTCCACTTTCTTATTCTTTAGAATTCAGATGCTATATGCATGCACATTTATTTTTATCTACGGTCAAACTAATGTTCTCACTACTAAAAATATGTTTTAACATTGTCATGTTAACATCAGTTATGATGAAAATTGATGTTAGAAAATGCGTGGTGGCATTTTTGTAAATAAAATGTCATTGTTAACATCGATTTTAGAAAAATTGATGTTAATAAGGAAATTTTAACATCAATTATTTAAAAACCAATGTCGTCTAAGCACTCACAATATCAGTTTTTAAAATATCAATGTTAACAGCACGATTTTAACATCGATTATTTAAAAACCAATGTTGTCTAAGCCTTACAACATCAATTTTTAAAAAACCAATGTTATTCTTGTTATGTGCACGTGTGTGCTTTTGTTCACACTACTCTGCATTCACCTTTTGTCTTCCTAATGTAAAACCCTTGCTCGCAATCTCTCTTTCTCTGCATTCCATTCCATTCCATTTTGTCCAACACCATCATCTTCCTCCCTTAGTTTTCATCGACACAATTGCCATCCTTGCCTTCAAACTAAAAGTCAACGTTAACAACCACCTTGACTTCTCGCCCTCACATGCGGCCTCCGCTTCTGCACGGGGCAAGGCATGGAATGCAACGACCCCAAAGTGGTGCATTGTGTTCTCCAAAATTTAGATCTCAAGACCGGAGTACTCTCCCTCGGTGTTCTCTTGAATGACGATGATGTCGACCTTGTGGTGGTAGGTAGGCAAGTCGGGCAAGTTGAAGCATTTGACGAGGGAAGCATAGAGATCGAGGTCCTTTCTAAGCTGAATCTTGAGGGAGCTCACACCCCTACCCACGAGAGTCCTCAAACCACCCTTCAAGCACACCTTGTTATTCTGTATTGAATCTAGCACCTCCTTCGGAACATGCCTCATGTCCCCTTGAGGGCATGCATCGCCTCCATCACCTGCTCCATCGCTTGAGTAACTAGAGGCCCAATTCTATCCCCCGGTAATAGTGTCAGCCCCCACGGTGCTCCATCCCTCGGTCGACGCATCTATGTCACACTCCTTCTTATTTCCTTCATCCCCTGCTGCACTAGTGATGCTAACATTCTTAATTTACTTCTTACCCCCATGTCTCTCTTTTATTCAATCTCACAATGTAGCCTCAACTCAGAAAAGAAAGGAAACAAATCGACTAATGATAAACAAAAACCAAAGGTTTTCTTTGCAATTTGTACTCATACCCCTCCCAAGATATTTATTTATTAAATAGAAAGGATCTCTCATTTTATTTTATAAAATAAAATTGGAATTCTTATGCCACACATGAAGGGGATTAGATTAGGGTAAGGGATCAAATCAAATGTCGTTGATTGTGAAGAATAGATACTGGGTTTTGAGGCATGGCAAGAGCATTCCCAATGAGCGAGGCATCATCGTTTCCTCCATGGTTTGCTTTCTCTTAAATTAAATCCAGTCCAATCTAATAATATTATTTTCTTAGTTATTGGATTGAATCGCATTCGCAGGAGAATGGGACCACCTCGAATTCCAATTGGCCTCCGACGGTGTTCATCAGGCATAACTTATTGCACAATCATTCCTAAAGATACCTAAACTCATTTTCAATTTCAATTAACCACGCCACCTTGATTGCGCTGCACAGGAACTAAAGGCTAATAATATCCCGCTTGCTAATGTACGCATTTGCTACTCCCCCTTTTCAAATGAGCTAATCTTTAGAGATAAGGGCCTTCATTGTGATTTTGCTTGTCTATTGCACAGGTAGCGTTGACCTTTTCATTCATTATTCTAAATAGAATGAAAATGTATGGATGTACTGGAATATGTTCTCATATTTGTTTTAGAGGATTGATAAGATTTTGAGGAGGAAACTATTAGTCAATACATTGTACACAAAGATGTTGAAATTGAAACTAAGATTATGTGCAACAGCCTCCCTTGTGTATTGATTGGCATGAATGCAGTGCTCATGAACTGATGAATTGTATTCAACTAGACAATATTAATTTTAAACACTATATTTCCCTAAAATAAAATTTAGTTAGAATGAAAAAAAATATTAATTTTAATGTATCATGTGTCACGTATAAGTTGATTTTTTTTAAAAAATAGAAAGTCATAACATGTAATCCCTGTGGAGTGTCTCTTAATTATCACAATTAAGCTGGCTAGGGGTAAAAGGTGATCAATAGTGTTAGATTTGATGAAGCTGAAGCAAAGAGATCAAGAAGCTTGAAGCATATAAGTTTTGATATTTTACATGCCAAATAAATTTGATGGCATATGTAATTTTTGTTAAAGATTAGTTCAATTGATAAAGCCTAATAATCCTCATTAGCTTTTGATAATTCATGCATTCATACATAAATTTGATTAGATATAATCATGTGGTAATAAGAAATTTAATAGAAATTCATAAAGGCAACTAGGATTTTTATAAAAACAGTTTCTCACTATTTTAATTGATTACATAATTGATATAATCAATTAATTGCATGTGTGTGCTTTCTGGATATTGCCTTATGAACATTTTAATCGATTACCACTGATTCATAATCAATTAAATAAGCTTAACAAAGAATTAGAAAGTCTCTGTGATAATCGATTATCTTGAGAAATAATCGATTACATAAGCTTCTACATAAATTTACACAGCATGTTCATCTGGTTTAATCGATTACCAGATGGTCGTAATCGATTAAATTTGCATTGATCAAGTTTAGACATGGTCTGTGTTAATCAATTAAATGGGAACTTAATTGATTACTTGTGTGTATTAGAAAACTGAGTTCATCTGGAATAATCGATTACAAGATGATTTAATCGATTATTTTGTTCGTGACAAATTTCCAGATTCCTGATGAACACTTTAATCGATTATCTGGTTAAAATAATCGATTACAATAGTTAAGATAATCGATTACATTGACGAATTAATCGATTACAGTTAGTTATATCTATTTTTTTATAAATAGAATAGCCTGAACTGTGTTATTAAAGAAGTGAAAAATAGAGATACTTGATGTGTTGCAAACACATCTTAGTTTTAGGCTAGTTTTAGGATATAATTTAGTTAAATATTTAGAAAAATAGAATAAGAATAGTTAGTTTATCATTTTATTTATTTTAAATTCAATTCATTACCATTTGAGCAATTTCAGGTTAAAAGAGAGGAAGTTCAAGGCAAAAGGAAGGAAGAAAATCCAATTCAAGGTCCCGCGCGGATCGCGCCATAAGGTGAATTAGAAGCCTCAGTTTCGAAGATCCCACGCGATCAGCGTGGGAGCCCACACGACTAGCTTGACAAGGCCGCAACCACCACGCTATCAGCGCTACAGCCGCGCCATCAGCGCCAAAGACTCGAGTTCAAGCTTTTTCCCTCGAAGAAGCCGCGCGGATCACGCCAATTCCACGCTACCAACGCGAGAAGATCAGCATCCAAACCATTGAAGCTCGAAGACTCCACGTGGTTAGCGTGGGGTCCCACGTGGAATAGGCTTTATTACTGTAATTAAATGATTCTATAAATACAAAGCCTCTGAACTGAGTCTAGATACTTTTGAATACCTTGGAAAACAGGGGGTTAGCCAGAGAAACTCTCTAAACACGATTCTAAATCCCTGGAAATCAAGAATCAAGGCTAGGGTTTCAGCACAGTCATGTATTATTCTACAGCTTTGATGTTCTTGAGGCCTATGGCAGGCTAAATCTTGTATTGTGGGAAGGCCATGAACTGATGTGAACTCCTCTGCAACTTGACTGGTATTGAACAATAATGTTTTGATTGTTTTATTCTATTCTATTCTTACTTTCCATTCTTATTTGGAATTGATCACTTCAATTAAGTATCTAGAGTTAGGATTCGCAATGGGGATGTTGGGGTTCTAATTTCTGACCTGTTTAGAGTAACAGTTGTTCATCACCTAGGGATAGGGATGCGTGGCTGCAGAAATTATGATATGGTCTTTTAAATGCTTAAACTGATAGATTTCACTAAGGAATTAGGTTTTCGATTCAGGTTAAAGGGTTAATTCACTAAGGGATTAGGGATTAACTAATCGAAAAAAGACTTATTTTCTGAACAATCATAACAAGAAACCCTTATGATATATTCTCTAAATGCTTAGTTTGACAGGATTGCTAAGGGATTAGGATTCTTGATCGAATTAAAGGGATAAGTCGCTAATAATTTAGGATTTACGAGATTAGGAGAGATTTATCATTTGTGTAAATTAAACTAATAAACCAGTCAAGTGAAGGAGGTAGGAATCAAAGGGGATTGCGCCTGACCACAATTGCTCTTCCATTGGTAACTTCTTGATTTAATTTACTGCTTATTTAATTTCTGTTTTTACTCA
>PYAF01001408.1:60326-78523 GCA_007407185.1 Glycine tomentella | reverse complement strand
AGCTTAATATTACTGTGAATTCACCCCAATCCTTGTGGAGAACAATACTCACTTACCTATTTTATTACTTGAAATGATCGGTGCACTTGCCGTAGTGTGCGGTTTTCACAACAATACTCGTAAAAAAACCTTGTGATAAACACTTTCTAAAGTTCTCAAGAGTATTCAAGTCTGAATTTAGTGAGAAAATCAAGTATGAGTATCATGGACAGTTACATGTGTATCATGGTTCAATATGATTTCAAGGCAAAGAATATGATAACTTCTGCATTATCTTCCGATGAATTTTTCAGGACTGTTAGGTATAAAAGTGCCAAAGCAATGTGGGAACTACTTGAAGTTACGCATGAGGGTACTAATGATGTGAGAAAATCAAGGAAACATACTCTTCATTCATGAATATGGAATGTTCAAGATGAGAGATGATGAGAACATCTCACAGCTTCAAACTAGATTCACCCACATAGTGAATCACTTGCTTGGGCTAGGAAAAACTTTTGATGTAAAAGAGCTGAACATCAAGATTCTCAAATGCCTAACAAGGGATTGGCAGCCTAAAGTCATAGCCAATAAAGAATCAAAGGATTTATCAAAGATGTCAATGGCAACCAAGTTTGGTAAGCTTTTAGAATATGAACTTGAATTATGTCAATTAACTCATGGTGAAGATGCAGATAAAAAACACAAGAGTATAACATTAAAAGCTATACCTTCAAAGATTGAAAGAGAAGATAGTTCAAGTGAAGATGATGATGATGAGAATATGAATCTCATAGTAAGGAAGTTTATCAAGTTTTTGAGGAAGAATAAAAACATAAGGCAATCACAACAAAAGAAAAGAAGTGACAGCACCTACAAGAACAACCCCTCCTCCATCACTTGCTTTGAACGTGGAAAGCAAGGACACATAAAGTCAGAATGTCCTTCATTAACAAAGAAGCCACAAGTTGAAAAGAAATAAAAAAAGGGATCGAAAGCCTAGAAAAGCTTATGTTGCTTGGGAGGAAAATGAATCCACAAGTTCTAAATCCTCTTCAGAAAAAGAAGTTGAAGCACACCTATGCCTTACATCAACCATTTGTGAAGAAGAAGAAGAAACATCAAGTACAAAATCAGAGGTAAATTCTGAATTTGAAAATGTAATTGATGCTTTTCATGAAATGCATTGTGAAGCTCAAAAACTAGCAAAAGCAAACAACAAGCTTAAGAGTGACTTAAGATGGCATGTATCCAAGCTTGTTGAATTGCAAGAAGAACTTTGTAAATTGAATGAAGTACATGTCAAGCTTCTTTCAAGTTACAAGGAAAATGGATGTACATGCTCCTTATCCAACTCTAAGGTTGATAAATACAATGAATTGCAGAAAGAATTTGATGAGTACAAGCTGAGTAAAGGAAAAGAAAATATGAGCTTGCAAACTGAAAATAGTTATTTGGTTGATTTGCTAAGAAAGTATTACAAAGGCAAATATAACTTAGATGAAATGCTAAGTGTTCAAAAATATGCTAGTGATACTTATGGTCTGGGATATAAACATGGTGCTAGAACTCAAAGTAAGTTTGTGTTTGTACCTCCAAAACATAAGTACCAAAGGCAGCACAATCGACCAAATATCTATCATAGATTTACTCATGCTACAACATCAAAATCTCCAACTTGCAATTATTGTATGTTAAAAGGTCATACTTCATATAAGTGCTTTGCTAGAAGGTTTTATGTTCCAAATGGTGAATGCATATGGGTTGAGAAAAGAAAGAAAGCAACTAACCCCTTTGGACCCAACTTAAATTGGCGACCCTATTTCTCTCTTTAATTTGATTTGTGTAGATGTGTCTTAGAGCAAAATCATCAATATGATACCTAGACAGTGGATGCTCTAGACACATGACCGGAGACATATCCATGCTCACGGATGTAGTACTTGAAGAAAAAGGATATGTTACCTATGGGGACAACAATAAAGGCAGAATTATTGGGCAAGGAAACATTGGGGACAACTTAACCACTAAGATCAAGGGTGTGCTTTATGTTGAAGGGCTAAAACACAATTTACTATGCATTAGTCAATTGCGTGACAAAGGTTTCAAAGTCACCTTCAACAATAAGACTTGCTTGATACATGAAGGAAAAAATGGTAAAGTTGCACATATTGGCAAAATGAAGGGTAACATCTATGTTCTGTCCATTGACCATGCATTCATTAATAAAACCGATTGCTTAATGAGTAAAGTAAATGAAACATGGTTATGTCATAGAAGAACATCTCATATTAACATGTATCATCTCAACAAGTTAATAAGGAAAGACTTAGTAATTGGTCTACCTATGCTTAAGTTTGAGAAGGAAAAAATTTGTGAAGGACAAAATTTGTGAAGCATGTCAAAGAGGAAAGCAAACTAAGAACTCTTTCCAAAGTAACAATATGATTTCTACTTCTAGACCTCTTGAATTGCTTCACATGGACTTGTTTGGACCTTCAAGAACTATGAGCATAAGAGGAAATTACTATGGACTTGTTATAGTAGATGACTATTCTAGATACACTTGGACATTGTTTATTAGATCCAAAAGCCAAGCATTCACAGCTTTTAAGAAACCAGCCAAGTGAATTCAAAATGAAAAGGGCTGTAATATTGTTTTAATTAGGAGTGACCATGGTGGTGAATTCCAAAATGAACACTTTGAAAAGTTTTGTGAAGATTTTGGAATTAATCACAATTCTTCAGCTCCAAGAACACTACAACAAAATGGTGTTATGGAGAGGAAAAATAGATCACTTGAAGAATGAGCAAGGACTCTTCTAAATGAAACAAAATTACCTAAGCATTTTTGGGCAGATGCTGTGAGCACAGTTTGTTATACCCTGAATAGAATTCTCATAAGGCCTATTTTAAAGAAAACCCCTTATGAACTCTATAAAGGAAGGAAACCAAACATTTCTCACTTTAAGGCATTTGGTTGTAAATGCTTTGTTTTAAACAATGGCGAAGATAATCTTGGCAAGTTTGATTCAAAAGTGATGAAGCCATCTTTCTTGGATATTCCTTGCAAAGTAAGACTTATAGGATCTTCAACAAGAGAACCTTGTGTGTTGAAGAATCTGTGCATATTGTATGCGATGAATCTAACCTTTCTTTAGAAGAAGTTTTAAGTGACAATGATGCAGAAAATAAAGAGGAAAGACAACAACATATTGAAGCAAGTAAGCAAGAAGAAGATGAAGCACAACTAGATTCAAATCAAGAAGCAGTCGCACCTAAACACAAAGATTGGAGGACCACAAGAGATTTATCATTGGACAACATAATTGGTGATGTATCTAAGGGAGTATCTACTAGATCTTCTTTAAGAAATCTTTGTTGCACTATGGCTTTTGTATCACAAACTGAACCTAGTAATATTGAACAAGCCTTATTAGATAAACATTGGTTAATTGCTATGCATGAGGAGTTAAATCAGTTTAAAAGGAATAATGTTTGGGAACTAGTCCCTAGACCCTCCACTCACACACCTATTGACACTAAGTGGGTTTTTAGGAACTAGCTGGATGTAAGTGGCATCATAATAAGAAACAAAGCTAAATTGGTTGCAAAGGGTTACAACCAAGAGGAAGACATTGATTATGATGAAACTAATGCTCCAATTGTTAGACTAGAGGCCATAAGATTACTTCTTGCATATGCAGGTATGTTGAACTTTAAATTGTTTCAAATGGATGTGAAAGTGCATTTCTAAATGGTTATATTGATGAAGAGATATATGTTGACCAGCCTCCTGGTTTTATAGATCATCAATATCCTAACCATGTGTACAGATTGAGAAAAACATTATATGGATTGAAACAAGCTCCAAGGTCATGGTATGAGAGGTTGAGCAAGTTCTTGCTTGATCAGTAATTCACAAGACGAGAAGTGAACAAAAATTTGTTCATCAAAAGAAGAAACAAAGATATGCTTTTGGTACAAATCTATGTTGATGATATTATTTTTGGTTCCACTAATCATTCTTTGTGTAATGAATTTTCAGCTAGCATGCAAAATGAGTTTGAAATGTCTATGATGGGAGAGCTCACATTCTTTCTAGGACTACAAGTTAAACAAATGAAGAATGAAACTTTCATTAGCCAATCAAAGCATTGCATGGAAATGTTAAAGAAGTTTGACATGGAAAATTGCAAAGCTGCAGCAACACCAATGGGAACTTCTACCTACCTAGATTCAGATGAAAAAGGGAAAAAAGTTGATGAGTCAAGATACAGAAATATGATAGGATCATTGCTTTTTCTTATAACAAGCAGACCTGACATTATGTTAAGTGTTTGCTTGTGTGCCAGATATCAAGTCAATCCTAAAGAGTCTCATCAAACTGCAGTGAAAAGGATCTTAAAGTATCTAAAGTCTACACCAAAAGTAGGACTTTGGTATCCAAAAGGTACAATAATCAGCTTAATTGGTTACTCTGACTCTGATTTTGCAGGATGCAAATTGGATAGAAAGAACACATGTGGTACTTGTCATCTATTGGGAAGCTCTTTAATTTCTTGGCATTGCAAAAAGCAATCATGTGTAGCCTTGTCAACAGTTGAAGCTGAGTACATATCAGCTGGAAGTTGCTGTGCTCAAATCTTATGGTTGAAGCAACAACTCCAAGATTTTGGTGTGGAACTTCAACACATTCCACTTCTATGTGATAATACAAGTGCTATCAATACCTCCAAGAATCCAATAATGCATTCCAGAACAAAACACATAGAAATAAGACAACACTTCATCAGAGATCATATGCAAAAAGGTAACATTAAAATTGAGTTTGTTGATAGTAACAACCAATTGGCTGATATTTTTACCAAACCATCGGATAGAGATAGATTCTTTACTTTAAGAAATATGCTTGGAATTTTGGATGAATCTAGTATATGTTGATTGAAATTTCTATACTTGTTACTATGTTGATAAATGACTTAAACATTGTATGAAAGACAATAATTTTAATTGGAATTAAAATACATGTTAGAAGCTGCATAAAATTTGTTGTTTTAAGAATTAATGTTGTTATAATAGATTACTGTAAACTCTTAATCGATTATTTGTTCATTTGATGCTTCATAAATACAAGTCAAAGCTGTTGCAATCGACTAAACCATCGAAATAATCGATTATTCAAAACTCGTGTTTTTGAAAAATCAAGTTCACTCTGGAATAATCGATTAAATCGACGAATTAATCGATTACATGAAGTCTCAGGTGTTTGTCCAAATTTTGAACATCTATAGAATAATCGATTACTTCATCGAAATAATCGATTATTTGGGTCCTGCTTGTCTGAGAAATCTGTCTCACTCTGCTTTAATCGATTATCTCCAATTATAATCGATTACACTTCGTCTTTTATATGCCATCTGTGCCGACATAATCGATTACCCTGTATTTTAATCGATTACATCATTTCTATGAAGTGATATTTTGAATGAAATAATCGATAACATAACGAAATAATCGATTATTTTAGTTGTTACTACAAAAATCCGACAGTTTTGAAACTGCCCAACTACAATTAAGCACGATTTGAAAGAATCTAAACCTTAATGGTAGTGATTAAGGGTCACAACAACTATATTTTTGAATTCTCAACTGCCCATTACTTCCAAATAGCCTATAAATAGAGACCTTGTGTGACTTACAATCTCACACCTTCAAACCTTGCTATTCTTCTACTCTTTGTTTCTATACTCTTGCTCTAAGAACACTTGCTCTTCAAGTTCTTTTCCTTCTTACTTTTCAAATTTGTTTCCATTACTTTCTCATTATGTTTACTTCCAAAAAGATAAAAACCTCAAAGGGAAAAGCTCAAGCCCAACCTTCCAATCCTGTAGTAAGTAGCTTGATCATTGGTTCACCAATGAAGCTGATAAAATGAACTACCTTCAGTTTAATGCAACAAAACTTCTCTGCCCTCCAAAGTTCTTAAGCCTTGGATGGTTTACTGAACAAGGATTCCAATTTCCACAAATGTTAGAACAACAAGGTTTAACCAAGTTTGTTGAAATGAAAAGGACTTTCTACCCTGACTTAGTAAAAGTCTTCTACACTTGTTCCAAGATCTCTATGCATGGAACAATTCTCACTCAAGTCAATGGAGTAGCCATGGAGATTACTCCAGAAATCTGGAATGAAGTTATTGGGATCTCCTTTGATGGAGAAAGAAGATTTGAAGAAGAAGCTGAAGGCTACAACAAAATGAAAACTTACAAAGGTATGCTTATTGATCCTCACATGAATCTGAGGTTAAGATTGAGCACAGGACCTATGACTCATGAGGATAGGCTCCTACACTACATCATCACCTACATTCTTACTCTAAGATCAACCAAACATGCACAAGGAACTGATGATGATCTTCAAGTTGTTTATGGATTGAAGAAAGGAATCATGCTAAATTGGATTCTTATTTTCAAGAGATCATGAAAAAATCTAGGCGATTGGTAAACTATCCCTTTCATTATGCTGTTTTAGTGTCAAGATTCGATGACTACTTTCAAGTGGATGTATCCAATGAAGTCATGGATCACACCAATGCAAGCAACAACCAAATTAAGAAGAAGCACCTCACTAAGCTTGGAATGGTGAAGACACCATATGGGTGGCAAATGGCAGGCCAACCTATACCTTTGGCTGAAGAGGAAGGAGAAAAGGGTGATGAGGAAGGAAACCAACTAGGAGAAGCTGAGGAACCACAAGAAGAACCTGCACCATCTACACCTCAATACTCACATTTTGAATCCTTGATGATTCAAAAGATGGATGCCCTGTTTTCTCTTCATCATAAACAAAGAGATGAAGTTAACTCTTCATTAGAAGAACTGAAAACTAGAGTTAAAAACATAGAATCCAAGATTTTCAGAGATGATTCTAGGGATTTAGATTAGTTCTATTCTTAGTTTTAGTATGTTTTATGTTATGTTTTGCATTTTATGTTTATGATTGATTTTTCATTATGTTTGATGTATTCAATTTATGATTAATGAAATTGCTTCTATTTCCTTTTCTATTTGTCTACTTATGTCTATTTTTTGAATTTGATATGCCAAATACGGGGGGTAGATAAATGAAATAAAAAGGGGGAGTAGATAAGTAAGATAAATGAATAAATGAAATAAGAGTAGTTAATGAATGAATTGCATTGCTTTGTATGTAATAATTCTAAGAAACTTAGGAGGAGTTTGTATAATAGACTCAGGGGGAGTTAGTCTATAAATACCATATGAATGTCTGCATGTTTTTAAATCAATTATGTTATGATATTACTTGATCTTTGCAAAAGCTGAGAAATTTTCAGATTACACATCGTTACATTGAAGCATGTTTCATCAATTAAATATTTGGCATGCTCAAAATCAAAAAGGGGGAGATTGTTAGATTTGATGAAGCTGAAGCAAAGGGATCAAGAATATTGAAGCATATAAGTTTTGATATTTTACATGCCAAATCATTTTGATGGCATATGTTATTTTTGTTAAAGATTAGTTCAATTGATAAAGCCTTATAATCCTCATTAGCTTTTGATAATTCATGCATTCATACATACATTTGATTACATATAATCATGTGGTAATAAGAAATTTGATAGAAATTCATAAAGGCAACTAGGATTTTGTAAAAACAGTTTCTCATTGTTTTAATTGATTACATAGGTGATATAATCGATTAATTGCATGTGTGTGCTTTCTGGATATTGCCTCATGAACATTTTAATCGATTACCACTGATTCGTAATCGATTAAATAAGCTTAACACATAATTAGAAAGTCTATGTGATAATCGATTATCTTGAGAAATAATCGATTACATAAGCTTCTGCATAAATTTACACAACATGTTCATCTGGTTTAATCGATTACTAGATGGTCGTAATTGATTAAATTTGCATTGATCAGTTTTAGAAATGGTCTATGTTAATCGATAAAATGGGAACTTAATCGATTATTTCTGTGTATTAGAAAACTGAGTTCATTTGGAATAATCGATTACAAGATGATTTAATTGATTATTTTGTTTGCGACGAATTTCTAGATTCCTGATGAACACTTTAATCGATTATCTGGTTAAAATAATTGATTACAATAGTTAAAATAATTGATTACATTGACGAATTAATCGATTGGAGTTAGTTATATCTATTTTCTTATAAATAGAACAACCTGGACTGTGTTATTGAAGAAGTGAAAAACAAAGATACTCGTAAAAAACCTTGTGATAAACACTTTCTAAAGTTCTCAAGAGTATTCAAGTCTGAATTTAGTGAGAAAATCAAATATGATGAGTATCATGGAGAGTTACATGTGTTTCTAGTCATAATCCTCAAGGATTGATTATTTGTTCAAGCTAGTGTCAAAGAAAGATTCAAGAAAGAAGTATTATTCATCTATTGCATATATTCTCAGATTGTTTGAATCATTCATATCATTGAATTAGCTGAGGATTAAAAGGTGATATCCTTCTTGAACTTTAAGATTGATGTTTGATTGATATTTGTTTTGTTATTGTGTTGTATTTTCCATATAACATTTGTATTCTTTAAAGCTTTTACTAGAAATGTTTTCTAGAGGGAAGAACAGAGAGGGGATCTCTGGTTCTTGGTCTTTCGAAAAGTCTATAGGGTATAGATTTTGAATTTTACCTAGGGTGGGTAAGAGAGATCAGTTATAAGCTTGTAAAGAACAGATATTTGTTATAGTGGAACTCTAACCAAGATTTGGTTGGAAGAAAACTGGATGTAGCCTATGGGGTTGAGAGGTGAACCAGTATAAATCTTGTGTATTTTAAGATTCTGTTTGTATTTCATTATATTCTTGAAGTATAGTATTTGTTCATTATACAAAATTGGTTACAACACAAGAGAGATTTGATTGGTGAAGTAAATTGATTTTCAAATTGGTTTTGAAAGATAAAGATCCTTTTGAAAGTCTTCCGCTGTTATAAATTTTGAAAGAAAATTTTAAAACTCTGAGGTAAAACCAATTCACCCCCCTCTTGGTTATTTGCATAAGTGTTCATTATATTTTCAAATAGCATGTGGATTAACTCAGAAAAAAAAGCATGTGGATTAGTGTCATGTTTTCTATGTGTAACTTCTTAGACGTTGATTGGTCATGTACTTCTTTCATGAGTACTTCTGGTACTCAATTTTTTTTAAGTTTCATTTTTTTTTGTATAAATTGCACTTCTATTAAGAAACAAGGTTTGTCTTACTGATTTTCTGTTTTGCTTATGGAATGTTATCTTTTTCATCCCACCTTAACTTATTTTGTTACAAAATGCCCTGAAGTATGAGAATTAAAGCAATTGAAACACAAAGAATTGGTTTGTTAATTATTTGTAATTTATCCAATTACTTTTTTCATGATTCCATCTTTATTATCACTAATTAGTTGACATGATATAACTTTCCATGTAGAATGAACTCTTGCAACAGAAAATGGAGAATCTACTAAGGAAGGTAACTCTCTTTCACATACATATACACACAAAAATATCACCTATTAATTTCAAATAGACATAATTAAAACAACATCCATAATTATTCTATCTTCGTAATTATAATTCAGAAAAGGATCTTGGAAGAGGAAAACAATCATTTTTCCAATTGGGTAAGATCAAATGGTTTTAATTTATTGGTACAATAAACTAATCATGAATATATATTCTACTTTAATATATACTACATGATATATTTTTTGCTTGTTAATGTAGGAACACCACCAAGTTGTTCGTTTCAAAGGAGTTATTTGAAGAATGGAACAAGGATCAAGCTTTGGTTAAGCATTTCTGGTGATCCAAGTGCATTGCATTCACATCATTCATTAAGTCAATTAATTTGAGTAATAGAATTCACAAGGCTTTGATAAATTGATTAAGTATTTGAATTAAATCAAAGGTTTTTGGAAAAATAAGTTTTCTACTGATTTAATCGATTACATTAAAGTAATAATCGATTATTTTGTTCTTAGTTTATTCTGGAAAACTTTTCAAGAGCAATGTAATCGATTACATATCGGATTAATCGATTATTTTACCTTATTTTACATAGAAACTTCCTTGATGAACATTTTAATCGATTACCAAAAAACATAGGCTAAACAGAAAAAGTCATCTTCCTGTCTTAATCGATTACCAAGGTTAGTAATCGATTACATCATATGTCTGTGCTTAACATGTTTGCTGCATTAATAGATTACCAAATATAGTAATCGATTACATAGTTCAATATGATTTCTGAAGCTTCCTGGTTTAATCGATTACCAGAATCCGTAATCGATTACACAGTGTATTTCTAGTTTATGAAGCTTCTTGTCTTAATCGATTACAAGACGAAATAATCGATTATTTTGTTCGTTGCTCATATCCAGATTTCTGTAGAACACTTTAATCGATTACAAGGGTAATTTAATCGTTTACATAAGTGAAATAATCGATTATTGGGCGCGCTTAATCGATTACTGACAATTACAAAAGTTTGTTATAAATAGAACCTTGGCTCAGCTTGTTTGATAACTTGATCAATTCGTATTCTGAGCCTACATAAGCTTTCTAAACATGTTCTTAGTGATTTTCTGGGTTCTATAAGTGCTTGCTCTCACAAAAACACTTATGGGTTTTTAAGTGATTCTTGAAGTAAGAAGATTCTTTTAAAAGGTTAAGGAATGAGATGTTCTGAGTTTTAATTTCATCATTCAACCTGGTATATTCATTCATGTGCATATCATTCACTGGATCATCAGGTGTTTTCTTTCCTTAACTCGATGGTTGTAATTCTTTTCTGAATTTGTAATTGAATTGTCTATTGTAATTGGGTTTCTTGCTTGTAAACTAGAGATAGGGTTTCTCTAGGGGTTGTGCTGAGTAGTGTTCTCAGTGGGTTTGTCTCTAAGAATCTAATATTGTTTTAGATTTCTGAACTTTATCTAGAGTTGATAAAGAGAGACTTTGTAATTACTTGTAAGAACAGAAAATTGCAATAGTGGAACTCCATTCTAGTGTTGAGTAGAAGAAAACTAGATGTAGCTTCATAGTGTTTAAAGTGAACCAGTATAAATCTTTTGTGTTTTGATTCTTATCTCTATCTTGATCATATTTTGTCTATCTTGATTGTATTGCTTTGTTTATCAATTAAATTTTGAGCTATTGGATACCTTGGGCTGAGCATTTGATTGAATAAGGATTTTTGGTTTCAAAATTGATAAAGATCCTAAAGGGAAACTCTGATTTTGTCTAAGAAATTTTTAATTTACCAAACCTAACCAATTCACCCCCCCTCTTGGTTAAGTGTGAAGTGTTCCTATATTTTACACAAGTAGTGTTGGAGTTTCAGAAGGCTACTGCTATAGTGGAATCTAAGGTTGAAAAAAGATTTGAGGTTGATCCATTGTTGTGGAATTTTTCGCAACAGCATTTGGCAGGGCATAAGTGTGAGGGCGATTTTGCTCACACCGATATCTGGAGTGGTCTAGCTCCAAACCTGAAAGACTATGTAGTACCCAACAAGAAGAAGCACAATCATTTAGTGAGAAATAGATTAAAAAAAAAGGCTAAAGGCACACGTACATATACTAATACACCTCATCTAGTTTTTTCTTTTACATTTTGAAGTTGTGAGGTGGATTTGAAGGATATTTTTTATGATCTGAATAGAAGATTTATGCGCAGAATTAATACACATGAAGTTAAGGAGGCTTTAAAGAGGATGAAGAATAATAAAGCATTGAGACTTGATGACATCGCTATTGAAGTGTGGAGGGGCTTGGGAGATGCGACAATAAAATGGTTGACCAATCTTTTTAATAGGATTCTTCAAACAAACAAGATGCCTGATGCTTGGAGGAAAAGTATGCTTGTGCCTATTTACAAAAACAAGGGAGATAATTTGTAATATTAGTCTGGCGCCTTGCCCATTATTCTTTTCTTCCTTACATCACTAAATATTAGTCTGAACCCTTGCCCACTACGCCGCTGCATGCCACCCTGCCACCACAGCTTTGCCCATTGTGCCGCTGCATGCCACCGTGCCACCACCGCGTTGCCCACTACGCCGTTGCGTACCCACCGTGTTGTCCACAACATTGTGCATTCCTTTGACCCCAACTTTTTCCATTGTGCATGCTTTCCGCTGTGTACCCGTCTTGACTCTTTATCTCTTCTTAACATCTTTTCTCCTCATTTTTAATCTATACTTTGTTTCTTCACGCCAATGTAACAGAATATCATGCCATTTTGTGAAATCAAAGGGTTCCATATGAATTATTGTTAATTGTTTTCATGTAAGTACTTTTGCTTCTATATTCCTTCATTTTTAACATTTAATTTGTTCCTTTCACTATTGTTTTACTATTTTCTAGCTTTTATTTCTATATAAAATTAGAAGTTTATTTATATTTAGTGAGTGGTTAGTATTCCATTTTTTTCTCATTATGCTAAGTGTGTGAACTTTCAAGTGCTCTATGCATTTTAGCTTTTTATCTGTGTTGACTTGGATTAGTTCCAAAATGAGGAGAAAGAATTATGTAGTATATTAATATTTTACTAGTTCTAAACATTGGAGCTGAGCTGATGCAGCACTTGCTCTTTGCATGAATTGAACTGATTGAGCTGATTTTCTCTGCTGTTATGTATTGGTTACATGCATGAACTGAAGATATTTTCTTATTTTTAGCCCTTAGCCAGAATAACAAGTTGACAAACATCAACTATGAAGGCATTTGTTTAAATGGAAGCATATAGTACATATGATGTAGATTAAGAGAAAATCGGTAAATAATGTGGTAATATGCATACTAGTAGTTGGTTTGGTGACTGAAATTGGAATGTGAAAAGGGAATAAGTTGGGTATTGGTGCTGAAATCCGCCTTATAACAGATATGTATTCAAAGTTATTATATAAACAACCTATAGTGAGTTTGTTAATGTTCTTTTTATCTCTGAAAGTCCTAAGCCCTCCTTGTGTCAAACTACTTATAGCAAATAAAATGCATGCAAA
This sequence comes from Glycine tomentella, assembly GCA_007407185.1. NCBI lineage: Eukaryota > Viridiplantae > Streptophyta > Magnoliopsida > Fabales > Fabaceae > Glycine > Glycine tomentella. Next base: position 65,493 of record PYAF01001408.1, on the reverse strand, counting down.
TAATGTACTACACAAAAGGACAAGTTTGTTGAAGCATCAATGGTTGTTTATACATGGCTAGCTATCAATTTAAATAAAAATAGGGCCCATGAAGCCTATAATGGAGTTGTGATTTGTGTTGTTATATGAATGATGTCTTTGCCTAAACAAACAATTAGTTTGCAATCACGTGGCATGTTTTATGTTTATTAAGCTCCCCATTTGACTAGCTATTCCGTTAAGGAAACAAAACTTTGGGATTTGGCCCATTAACTTTCCTTATTCTCTATTTAATTAGCTTTTTTACTTGATATTATCACCAAGTAAATTCCCCTTTATTGGTAATTCTTACATGTTGTGAAAGTTCACATGTATCATTCCAATGCACGTGAGAAATTTCTTAGCCTCACGTGCTTACTTCACTATCTAGGGAGGATATATATATACATATATATATATATATATATACATACATACATATATTCTTTTTTCTTTTAATAAATGTTCCTATAAAAATAGTTCTTAAGTTGATCCATAATCTAGATAAGGAATTCATTCTAAACATAAGTGAAGTTACTTATAATTAAACTTAAATTTACAAAATTAACTTTAACCAAACTGTACTTTTCAATTATAATCCAAACACACACCAATTTCTTCTCATATATTCTAAAGTGAACACTTCCCCAGCATAACATGTATTTTTTGTGTTAAATTCTGTGGTCCCTATCTAATAGTGGCAGTTTTGCCCCAACGTGATTTAATTGGATGTAAATAGTAAGGTAGTGTCCTAAGTGGTAACTGGTAGGTGATTCACAAAAGCCACAATTAGGTTTGTCTTTTTAAAAAAGTCACGAGTAATTGGTTAATGATTTTTTAGTATTTTCTTTTATGTTTTATATTACAGAACCTTCCAAGTTAAATGACAATTGATCTTTATTGCTTTCAAGAGTTAATTTGAGATCCTTGACTTATGAAAGGTAGAAAAACTGTAAAGAGTAAATGTTGGATGTTGTGAAGGCTTGTGGGCTCCATGTAATCATGTTGTCTTTCCCCAAGCTCATGCATTTGTATTCATGTGGCTATAGAGTATAAAGACATTAAAAGAGTTACGGTTCATTCAAATGTCAATACAAGATAACAATGACTCTTCTTTAGGTACTATTACTACGATTCAATTTCTAATGACATGGATAGAATGGACTATGACCTACAAGTAAATTAGGTAATTTAGCTTTTGTTTGTGTGGGCCATAATGCAGTGTTGTTGTAAAACTTTAGTAAATTAGTAATTTATGCTTCAATGGTGATTGTTTTCAAAATATGAATGATAGTAGTAGTGACTTATGTGGGTTAAGACTCACACCAACCCAAATTCTATCTTGCAGATATAATCTTTGTCACACACCCCTATTTTTGTCCTACATGCAGTCAACCACATTATTAAAATTGTGTGTGTCATCTTTGAATTTAACATCTTCAATGTTCAACATCATTTGTAGGCAGTTGTCCTTTTGCTCTTTGCATCATCTCACTAGATTCCTTGTTGGAGTTTGTCAGTGACCATCATCACAAGTACTTACGAATGTGTTTAGTAATTTTTTAAGGTTCTATATGTATATGCGTGCTTTTGCAACTTGTTTTATGTGATAAATGACTACTGCTTTATATATACAATTGATGTTCATTATGAGTGAACCTTAGTTTCTCGTTTAAGATTCAGTATAGTGATTCTTCAGAACAGTTTGGATTAATCATTGTATTAATTCTTGAATTGTCCATTTGGACAGTTTGGGAAGAGTCATTTTTTTATAGTATATCGTATATTAGGTTGAGTTTCTTTTCTTAAATTTGATGAAATTTTGGTGCAATGCATTTCACTTTGTTCTCCGGGTGCATACTTGACTGTGGTGAAACTTATGTCACTGCTTTCATGTCGTGTACTTGGAGATCAAAGCGAAATTCTGCCGACATTTCGTCAAATTTTAGTAAAGAAACTCAACATATATATATATATATGTGAATATACTATAAAAATATGTCTTCCTTGAAAAATAGAATGAACACTTATGCAAATAACCAAGAGGGGGGTGAATTGGTTTTTCCTCAGAGTTTTTAAAATTTAAAACAATTTTGTACATAGCGGAAGACTTTGAAAGAAGGATCATATCTTAACTAATTAAAATATCAAACTTTTAAAATCAACTTTTTATCTCAATCAACCCACTCTTGAGCTTCACACAACCTTGTGATGTTAACAAAAATAATACTTCAAGAACAATATGAATATGAATAAAAAATTACAATTACACACAAGATTTATACTGGTTCACCTCTCAACCCCGAAGGCTACATCCGGTTTTACTTCTAATCAACCTTGATTAGAGTTTCCACTATAACAAAATGATTATCTTTACAAGCAAACACATATCTCTTTTACCCACCCTAGGTAAAATTCAAAATCTAAACCTATAGACTTCTCAAAAGATCTGAGAACCAGAGATCCCTTCTCTGTTCTACCCACTAGATACCTATCTAGTAATGCTTTAAAGATACAAATTGTTATATCAACAACAAACCATCAAAACAAACAATTTCAATACAAAACAACAAAGAAATTGATTAAACAAAGATATCACCTGAACTTCCTCAGTGAAATGAATGAGTTTAAATGATCAAACCAGACTGAGAATGAATGCCATGATCTTTCTTGATGATTTCTTTTTTTGACAAATGAGGCTTTAGCAAAAACTAATCATGAAAAGATGACTCAACACATGAGATTCTTCATGATTCTTGAAACCAAATCAATGAATGTTTCTAAAGAGCCTTGGTGCTTCTAAAATCTCCTGAGAGTGTGTTTACAAGGCTTACTTTGTAAAACTAAAAGTCTCTTCTCACTTAATGAGTTGTATCTATTTATAAAAAAAATAGAATTAACTGACTGTAATCGATTATTCCGTAATGGTAATCGATTATTTTAACAAATGTAATCGATTAAAGTTCCAAAATAATCGATTAAAGTGTTCATGTGAAATCTGGAAAAATTCTTAAGAACAAATAATCGATTAACTCATGTCGTAATCGATTATCACAGAAGATCTGGATTTTGTGATGCACTGAAGTAATCGATTAACACTCAAATAATCGATTAAGACAGGGAGTGTGAAAAACGTATAAATGCTTATTTAATCGATTACAAAACTCTGGTAATCGATTAAACCAGATAGACTTATGAAAATTATGCATATGGACAAATAATCGATTAATCCGTCATGTAATCAATTATCATAGAACGATTTAACCAAGTCAGGGCTGAATGTAATCGATTACAAACATTTGGTAATCGATTAAAATGTTCATATCTTGAAATGCAGCTATGTAACCAAGCAATTAATCGATTAAATGCAATCAGTAATCGATTAAAGCAGTGAAAAACACTTTTTATGAAAACTTTAAAACTTTAAAGCTTTAATGTCATGCCAAATGATGATTCATGGAATATGTATGACCTGATCATGGATTAATGAGTTAATGTACGCATGACTTATTCAGTTTATGTGAGGAATGAGGGATTATATCTTTCTTGAACCAAGCCTTTTAAACAAAGTACATATGCCATCAATTTGAGTGGGCATGTAAAATCAAAACTTAAAATAAAGCTTGACTTGATTCTTCATGATCATTCTCAACCTCTGCATCATATCTAACAATCTCCCCCTTTTTGATTTGAGCATGCCAAACACTCAATTGATGCTTCTTAGGAAGAAATTGTTAATCCTGAAAACTTTCTCAGCATTTGCACGGATCAAGTGTTATATCAAACAAGTAAAATACATACATTGATACAGGCATTTCTAATTTTAATCATGCTCCCCCTGACTTTAAGATTTCCTCAGTTGATTAGTCAATGTGTTTCATTTTCAATTGCCATTATCAATTCTTTATATAATAATTTTTTATAACTACTCCCCCTATTTGGCATATCAAATTAAAAACATAGAAAGAATTGAAACAAGGAAACTGATTTCATTAACCATAGTCATTGGAGGGTACATAGTAGTAAATGAAAATTAAGCATAAACATATCAAACCAAAACAGAAAATGACAGACTTAAACAAAGTAAACTAAAACATAGTAAAATCAAAACATAGAAAGACTCAAACATCCCTAGACTCATCTCTAAAGATTTTGTCTTCAATATTCTTCATTCTAAGCTTAAGTTCATCAAGAGATGTATTCATCTCATCTCTTTGCTTATGGTGGAGGGAAAATAGAGCATCCATTTTCTGAATCATTAGTGATTCAAATGGAGAGTATTGTGGTTCAGCGGGTGCAGGGTCCTCTTGTTCTTCAGCTTCTCCTAGCAGGTTGCCTTCTTCATTACCTTCATCTTCACCTTCTTCTTCATTCACAGGCATAGGCTGTCCAACCATTTGCCAGCCGTAGGGGGTCTTGATCATCCTAAGCTTAGTGAGATGCTTTTCCTTAATTTGGCTATTGCTTGCATTGGTATCATCCATTACTTCATTTGATACATCAACTTGAAAGTAGTCAATAAAACGGGATACCAAAATAGCATAAGGAAAAGGATAGTTCACTAGCCTTTTGGATTTTTGCATGACTTCTTGGATAATTATAATCCAGTTGAGCTTAATCCCTTTCTTCAGCCCATATACAACCTAAAGATCATCATCCGTTGCTTGAGCGTGATTGGTAGTGCGAGGGGTGAGAATGTAGGTGATGATGTAGTGAAGTAAACGGTCTTCATGCGTCATCGGTCCGGTGCTTAATCTCAGTCTCACATTCATGTGTGGATTAATCAACATACTTCTGTAGGTTTCCATCTTATTGTAGCCTTCAACTTCCTCTTCAAAGCGCTGTTCACCATCAAATGTAATGCCAGCTACCTCATGCCATACCTCTAAAGTAATCTCCATAGCAACACCATTCGCTTGAGAGTGAATAGTTCCATGCATGGTTATCTTTGAGCAAGTGTAGAAAACTTTCACCAAATCCGGATAGAAGGTTCCTTTCATTTGCACAAACTTGGTCAGGCCTTGTTGTTCAAGAAGGTGAGGAAAATTGAATCCTTCTTGTATGAACCAAGTGGGATTGAGGTATTTTGGTGGACATAGGAGTTTAGTAGCGTTGAATTGCATATAATTCATCCTATCGGCTTCATTGG
>PYAF01001408.1:49976-60226 GCA_007407185.1 Glycine tomentella | reverse complement strand
TTGAGCTTCAGCTTTCCTTTTAGATTTCTTGACTCTTTTTGAAGTAGACATGGTAAAGGCACGAAAAGGAAAAGGTTACAGACCAGAAATGAGGCACAAAGAAGAAAGATATAAGAGGAATTGGATTGTTTTGAGGTACCAAGGGTCAAATTTTCCAATTTATAGGCACTAAGATTAGTGATCAGTTGGAATACAAAGAGATTATGGCTGTTGTGAAGTTAAGCACATTCATTATGACATTGATGGCAATAAGTAGTGCTTAGCAACAGTTGGCTAATTTGAAAACTGTCAGATTTTTGTAGTAACTGCGAATATAATCAATTATTTCGATAGTGTAATCGATTATTTTAGTCTAAATTTCAAAATCTGCAGAGCAATAATCGATTACCATTTGATTGTAATCGATTAAGATAGAGTGAAGGAGTTTCATAAAAGCCAGCAGACGCAAAATAATCGATTATCCCGATGGTGTAATCGATTATTCCAGGAGGTTCCAGAAATTTGAAAAGCCTATCAACTTAATGTAATCGATTATGGTTTAGCAGTAATCGATTATTCCAGACAGAGCAAGAATTTTCTGGAGTCTAGAATGAAAATAATCGATTATTCCGATGAAGTAATCGATTATTCCAGCTTCGACAGGTTTTAAAATAGCACAGGATGAACAGATAATCGATTAGGGTCTCACTGTAATCGATTATAACAACTTTTGTTCAAATATAAAGAATTTTATGCAGCAAACAAGTATTACATCAATCATCATATTGAGTTGTTTATTAATCATGCAATTGTTTGAGTACATTCATGATGAAATTAGTTATGGAAACATCACTTAACATAAACTTGATTCATCCAATATTCCAAGCATATTTCTCAATATAAAGAATCTTTCTCTATCTAAAGGTTTAGTGAAGATATCAGCCAATTGATTCTTACTATCAACAAATTCAACTTTAATGTTACCTTTCTGAATGTGATCTCTGATGAAGTGATGTCTTATTTCAATATGCTTTGTCCTGGAATGCATGATTAGATTCCTTGAAATGTTTATAGCACTTGTATTGTCACATAATAATGGTATTTGATGAAGCTCTACACCAAAGCCTTGAAGTTGTTGCTTCAACCATAAACTGAGCACAACAACTTCCAGCTGATATATACTCAGCTTCTACTGTTGATAATGCTACGCAAGATTGCTTTTTGCATTGGCAAGTAATTAGAAAGTATATTTTTACATCGGTTATGTAATAAACGATGTAGAAAATATACTTTCTACATCGATTTTAGAAAAAAAAAATGATGTTGTAAGTACTATACAACATCGGTTTTGGCAGATTCTATGTAGAAAGTGCCTTTTATACATTAATTTTTGTCAAAATTGAAGTTGTTTTTTTACATTTTTTTTGTATATTTCTTATTATACGACATCGGATTTCCCAAAACTGATGTCGTATAGTGGATTTTAACATCAGTTTTCATAACCAATTTTAAAATTGATACTTTTAATGACTGTAGTTTTAACATCAGTTCATAATCGATATTGAAAGTCCTAAAAAAACTGATGTTAAAAGCGTATTTTCTAGTGGCGTCTGATCGATCCTATGTGCATGGTACCATTAAACAGTAACAGATCCAAAAATCTTATAAAGGAAATTAAGTTTTTTATTATTATTTAAATGTCTAAATTAAGAAAACTTATTTTTATACATAAAATTAAAATTAATTTTTATATTAAATGATAATAACAACAAATACACAACTAGTTTTACACAATTTTATATTAATTATCACTTTAAACATTATAGTGAAATAAAAAAATACAACTAATTTTACATAATTTTGCACTAATTAATTTTAATCATTATTATAATAACAAAGTACAATTTTATATAATTTTATAAAAACACACAAAATAATTTTATATAATTTTATATAATTCTTTACTATTTAATTTAAAAATATGTATATACTAGATCCATCTCTGCCATTAAAGATACACTCATTTCGCATTGCCATATTGTCCTTCTTCTGCTTTATCTAATATTTGTGTTGAAATTAATATGTAGAATATAAGCATTTATGTTATCTCTTGAGAAAGATGAATTTGTCTCTTCAGTAACAAAGATTATAAATTTATAAGCTTTTGGAAGTTAATGTGGGTAGCCTTTTATTGTCATAGTTGTTGTTTAAATGATTTGCTAAAACTATCCTCATATGTATTGTGTAGTTTATGTTTAAAGAAAGAAGCAGTTCGAAATTAAATTGATGATATTTTCTTCAGCATAAAATGAATGATTAGTGCCATCAAGTTTGTGACTTATCAGTGACTCAATCCTAAAGACATGTTTGTAATATTAAAGATACACTCATTTCGCGTTGCCATATTGTCCTTCTTATGCTTTATCTGATATTTCTGTTGAAATTAATATGTAGACTATAAGCATTTATGTTATCTTTTGAGAAAGACGAATTTCTCTCTTTGGTAACAAAGATTATAAATTTATAACCTTTTGGAAGTTAATGGAAGGGTACCCTTTTATTAACATAGTTATAGTTTAAATGATTTGGTAAAACTATCCTCATATGTATTGTGTAGTTTATGGTTAAAGAAAGAAGCAGTTCGAAATTGAGTTGATCATATTTTCTTCAGCTTAAAATGAATGACTAATCATATTAGCAGGAGTAGTTAAAAAAATCATCTTACAATTCTATTATTCACAATCAAGTACATACAATTAAATCCATATGTTACCTTTCCTGTTACTGAAATCTGATTTTGCAAAAAAAAAAAATATTAGTAGGTACATTGATTGTAATAGTTTAGGATTATGATTATGAATGTGTTTAGGATTGGAAATGGATTAGGTTATGGATTCATTTCCTAATTTTGAATTTTAATCACAGATTATTTTGGATGATATTTCAATTAGGTTTATGGTTTCAATTAATTTAGGAGTTAATTTGATTGAACTGCTTCTAATTAAATTGAATGATCTTTCATAACAAGATCATTATCTAAGAACTATGATAATTCACATTGCTTGGTTTGGTGAATTGGATTGATGTTCTTTAATCTGTTTTACAACACCTCTTATCAATTTTGTTAGCTTTTGCATTTTTCTTCATTTGTAGTTTGTGTTTTCGCAATTTTTACTCATCGCAAGCAAATTGTTCGACAAAAACCCCGTATTTTTTATTAGCGAATTAAAGTTGGAACTAAATTGATCGTGTCTCTGAGTCGACCTAGGTTAATCCTGTGCTACAAAATTAGCGTAGTTTAATTGTTTTGAAGCAATGCGCATCGGTTATCAAAATTGGCGTCGTTTCCAGGGACACAATTCATTGTGTGCTAACTTTAATTCACTGATAATTAGTTAAATTGACATATTAGTAAAAGAAAAAAAATATTTGCATTCACTCATATTTGCATTCTGTTGCACAATTACACTTTGTTACATATTTGCATTGTTGTTGTTGGTTGTTATGAAGTGTGTGTGAGGTAGTGCTGCAAAAACATAAAAAAATAGAGAAAAACAGAGAAAACACAGAGTAGTAGTAAAGAGAGGAGTAGTGTAGAGTAGTTGTGTTGTGTGTTGTGCAATTTGCTGCCCATAAATTTTCTATCATGTGGAGTTTGGCTCTGAAACTTGGTGTCCGAAGTTTATCCCCCATTCTAAGCAAAATTAACCCCTTTGTGGTTTGGTGTGGGTTAAAATTGGCAAATTTGGCCTCTACGTAGGAGTTTTAGCACAGGGGCATTCTAGTCATTTCACAGCAAACGATCTTAGAATGAGCTGAAAATTTACCAGAATGTGGAGAAAATTAATACATCAAGTTGACCCTATGAGGGACGAACACAATCATCTGGGTCCAAATTGCCAAATTCGATGATCTAGGCCACTTTTGAATTTATTTTGTATTTTCATGATTTTTAAAAATCACCAAAAAAATTACAAAAATCAAGCATGGTTTTTAGATATTTAGTGTTTTTGAATTTTTTTTTTTAAATTGTTTGAGTCAGTTTTCCAATTTTTGTTTCACTTCGGCAGATATTGTGAATAGTGTCCTGGTAGAGTAGTTGTCTGTTATTTATGTGATTTTTGTTTTTGATGAGTTGAACTGTGCATGACTAGGTCCCAATCAAGTGACTTGCATTCATATGATCCTGAAATAGATAGGACATTTCACAGATTGAGCAGACATATTAGTAGTCTAGAAGAATTTGATAGTGTAGTTCTAGATACTAGTGTAGTGTTTTCTGAGTCTTCTGTCTTTGAGTCTATTTCTAATTCTGAACATCTTGATTCTGAACTTTTTGTTGATACAATGACTAATAACAACCTAACTTTTAAGGAATTGGCTACACCTGATGTTGTTTATCAACCTTATGTATTCAATATCCTGAGACTAAGGTTAGTTATGAACTAAAATCGGGTCTAATCCATTTGCTTCCAAAGTTTCACGGTCTTGCAGATGAAGATCCACACAAGCATCTTAAGGAGTTTCATGTAGTGTGTTCCACCATGTGACCACATGACATTCATGAGGATTATGTCAAGATAAAGGCATTTCCATTCTCTTTGGATGGTGTGGCTAAGGACTGGTTGTACCTTCAACCAGATCCTATCAACACTTGGACAAATATGAAGAGAAGATTTTTGGAGAAATTCTTCCCTGCATCTAGAACAGCATCCATCCGGAAGGAAATTTGTGGTATAAGGCAGCTACCTAGAGAGACATTGTATGAGTACTGGGAGAGATTCAACAAGCTGTGTGCTACCTGTCCTCACCATCAAATTAGTGAGCAATTATTGATCCAATATTTTTATGAAGGCTTAATGTTGATGGACAGGAGTATGATAGATACATCTAGTGGAGGCGCTTTGATGGACAAGACTCCTCTTGCTGCAAGACAGTTGATTTCCAACATGGTAGCCAATTATCAGCAATTTGGTACTAAAGGTGCTGCAACATCCAAGGCTGTTGCAAATGAAGTTTCTGTTTCTATGGTTGTTGATAGTAAAGACATTATGATGGAAGATTAGTTATGGATTTGAGCATTAAGAGAAGACTAGAGAAGCCATGAGAGTTAAGAGAAAGATCTCTACAATAGAGAGTCAGCATAGAGTCTTTAGAGAACTCACTGAGACATTATGTCTCATCCCTTTAATTATATAATTTTACAGGTTAGAACACTACTAAAAAAATGATTTTTTATGATGCAGATACGACGAAGGTCCCCACAAAACCGTCTTTATATATAAGGCGATGGAAATTTCATAAATACGAAGAGCACAAACGAATATGGTTTTTGGAAAACCATCTTCGAATGAATTATTCGACAATGTTTAATTATAAAACCATCTATGAAAGTTATTACGAAAAAAACTGGTGGCATTTTTAAAATGAACTCGAAGTCGTTTAAGTCGGGTTTTCAAAAACCATCTTTGATTTAATGCTTACAAAGATGGTTTTTGAAAACCTATCTTTAACTTAATAGACATAAAATTAATTAAATACAATTTCTCGTTCGACTCAAGTACCTTTCCACATTGTGTCTCTACCACACGTATGTGATATTGTGTCGCGTCGTAGCCTTGATTTGTCTTGTGCTGTAACATCGTCTCTAGGTACCATATTCTCTCACGGCCTCACTCTTGCGCCCTCGACCGAATCTCGCGTCTTGGCCTCATCAGTCTCGTAGCCTTCACTCTTGCGACCTAGCTTGTAACTGTGTCTCGTCGGTTCAATGAGCTTCCCTTTTTCTTTGCTTATTTGCTCATGATAAGTAGTTGTTATTGGTTGTTTTTCTTTTATTGTTGTTTATTTGATGAGGCCTTATAAGAGCATGTCGTGTTCTAAAAAATGTCGTGTTCTGAAAAACTGGCTAGGGGTATGAAAGCATTTAGTTTGCCCGTGTGTTTCTGAAACATGACCCATTATTCTTTGGCACCATCTCTGATAATTTCGTATGTTTTCTGGCACCTTCATGATATTTGTGGCCTTGCTCTGTTTTCTAGCACAGTCTGACATTTTGGTCTGTTGTTCCTATTCAGTTCACTTTCACTGTTCCCTGGTCTCTCTTATAGATTATTTTGCCCTTTCATTTTATATTCAGAGTTTATTGTATTCTTTTCTCCTATTTTCTGTAATCCCTACAATTTATCACTAACGAGGTATCAAATCCCTAGAGTTGCATAACAGTGTGGTTAGTGGTTCTGCATATTCAATTTTTCTCGTGGTATGGGAGCACAAGCTATGACTTTTTATCCTGTTAACCACCTTTAGTTGTCTCTGGTTGGATCCAACTCCCTACTCTTGTTTGCCAAGGCCGCCTTCTGTTGGCTTGGATATTTGGCTTACTTATTGTTAATTTGTACTAGCCTTTTAAGTAATACTAAATTTAAATATATGACCGAAACCTTCTTGCCTTGCTAATTTCATTCTTTCGTTAACTGATACTAGTAATAACATATGGTTTAGAGTTTGAATGAAGCCTTTTTTTTTCACTACCAACGACCAAGTCCCAAATTCTTTCATTATATAAGCCGTAATATGGTTCCTAACTTTCACTACCAACGACCAAGTCCCTTTATAGTGCAGTATGCCTTACAGTTAATTGATCAATATGGAATCAAATTGATTCTCTTTTATGTTTTTTCTTGTATTTCTATTGTTATGCATAGAAGTAGAGAAAATTTATTAATTTTTTGTTTACATGCTCTAAGAAATGTTAAAACCTATCAACAACAACAAAGATATGATCCTTTCCCCTTTTGGATCTTGGAAGACCAAGCACAAAATCCATAGAAATGTCAATCTAAGGGGAGTTAGAAATAGGCAAAGTGTTAGTATGTAGGTGTCCTAGAGACAATCTAATTTATCAGTTGAACACCTTGTACTATTTATTATTTCATGATCAATAAGACCAAACTTTATCTTTATCATATTTATGTCTCACCTATATTTATAGCAATATGCATTTAAAGATAAAGGCCCTAGGAATAGAACAAATGCACACTGATCATGAGGATTTGAGGACACTACATGTCTATTGCCTAAAGCTTGTTCCTAGTCTGGAATCATAAAAAAAGAGGATGGATGATCTCAATAACACTAGTACGACATCTTCTACTTGTATAGAGATACAAGGTAGGGACCTCATGGAATGCAGACATGGTGATGCCTTAGCTGATGTCATGGGTGAAAGTATTTCATCGTTTGGTAGTTCGGATCGTCCTAGACTTGAGGATGTCATCGAATACTGTGTCCTAGGGTTATACTTTGACTGTACGACTCTATCCGCTTGAAAATGAGGAGAACAGTGTACTCTTGGGTATAACCTGAATACATGAGTATAGATGGACATGCCGAAATGACTCATAATCCTTTACGAGGGATTAGTCGTTTACAAGACCAGTAGGGCTTAGATGACTTCTAGTTGACTCGGGAATCTATGCATAGTAAGAGATCATGAGAAGTCATGATCCTGTCTTAGAGTAAATAGAAGAAGATTACTAGTTCTTGTGAAAAGCTATATTTAGTCAATAAAGAGAAATGATACTTTATCCTTGCTCTCGACTAAATGTGAATGACAATGTGAGGGATGATGGAGACACGGTATCCAAATTAGAAAGGTACTTCACTTGATCAACTCAATTAGTTCTGGGGCTGTAGAGCATTACTAGTGTCTTATGTGGTCATTAAATGAATTGGGCCCGTTAAAAGAGTTTAATTGGTCCAAGTTTATTTATGTCAATGACTAATTGGGCATAATGGGTCATACATAAGGGTTATTCTTTGTTGCAAGTTATAGCGAGTTTGGGTCAATTATTAGTTATTGGGCTTTATCAAGACTTTGAGTTAAATTGGGTTAGATTTGGACTTCAAGCCTACTTGAATCATGTGCCTTATTTGGGGCATTAATGGTGAAATTGGTCTCTCCACTAATGGGCCCAAATGTGTTGACAGGCCCGATGGGCTTTGGGCCATGAATCCTAGTAAGTCAAGGTGTTGACTTGACCAAAATAAGTTTTGGGAAAATTTGAAATTTGAAACTTGAAATTTTGAATTTTGAATTCGAATTCAAATTCAAATTACAATCTAGGATAAGATTGAATTTATATTTAGGTTTAAATTTGTGAAATTTGAATTTGAATTTGAAATTTGAAATTGAATTTTAAATTCTATGGGGTTAGGTTGTTGAGGATAATTTAAATTATCTAAATAAATTATCCAATAAAGATTGGATAAAGATTCTCTCAACAACATTATCATTTGAATTCAGAATTCAAATGAGTTTTGTCGCAACAAACTTTGGAGGGATGAGAGAAGGAGACAGTTTTGATAAGAGGATCTTGATAGGTTCTTTTTCTAATTTTCTGCAACAAATATATAAGATCCATTCACTTGAATTTTGAATTCAAGTCTTGCAAGAGTGGAACAAACTCAAGTATGTTCTAGTAACATCTTGAATTTCGAAAATCCCAACAAACATGGGCTGATTTGGAGTGAGAGGATAATGCAATGCAACAATCTCATCTCACCTTAAATAGGCACCTATGTGGGGGAGGATTTAAGTGTAGAAAATTTTCGCCCCCTCCTCTCTTGGTTTTGAACCAAGTTCTAGCTATCTCCTTCATCTTCTCTCCTCTTTTGCTACACCTTCACTTGACCTCAAGGCACCATTATAGTTTTGAGAAAAGAAACCAAATACTTGAAAGCCTTACACCTTGCATGCGCCTAGCAAGCCATCAAGGAGAAGGAGGAATCAAGTAAAAGAAGTTCTCACTTGCAAGAAGGAGATAACCATGTGGATCACCATTGGAAGACATCATCTTCTTTGAGCCTTCAAGTGATAAAGGTATTTCTAAAATCCCAACGTGTTTCAATGAATAATTCCTAAGCACATATACATGAGGTGCATAGATGGTCTATGTTTCCGCATCAAATTTTTTTTGTTTTTACCCTCATGTGATCACACCGTGGTTGGACCAAGGTGCTGCGTTTTTCGAACTTTAACAAAGGTGTATACAAACCATGAGGCATTAATCTAGATTTAGCTTTATGACAAGTAATGCATTGAGAAATAAGTTTATACACATCATGCCTCATTTTTGGCCAAAAGAAATGTTCATGTAAAATAGCCAAAGTTTTGTCCACACCAAAGTGCCCCATCAAATTATTCTCATGAGCTTCCCTAATGAAAAGTTCTCTCAAAGAGCTTTTAGGAACAAATAGTCTCTTTTCCTTGAACAAGAAACTATTATGTCTAAAATATCCTTGATGAGCCCCCTTCTCGCACAAAGCAAAAATACTAGAGATAGAGAAGTCATGATCACATGCATACAATTCCTTTATGTGATTAAAACCAAGCAATTTAGTTTCAAGCATAGAAATCAAACAATGCCTCCTTGATAAGGCATCTGCTACAACATTCAACTTTCCTTGCTTGTGTTAAATTACATAAGGAAATTGCTCAATGAACTCAGCCCACTTAGCATGTATCTTGTTGAGTTTGCCTTGACTTTTCAAATATTTAATAGATTCATGATCACTATGCATCACAAATTCCTCAGGTAAAAGATGAAAACAATAGGAATACCCACAATAACCAAGAGAGGGGTGAATTGGTTTAAACTTGGTATTTTAAAATTTATTTATAAAATCAGAGTTAAAGGATCTTAATAACTTTTAAACCAATAATGCTTCTAATCAATCAAATCACTCAGCTCAAGAAATCAATTGCTCAAAACAGGACTTGTTAAGTAATGATAATAATACCAAGAACAAATGATCAAGATAACTAGTAGAGATTAAAGAATAGAACAACAACACAAGAATTTATACCGATTCACTTCTCAAGAGAAGCCACATTTAGTTTCTTCTAATCAACATTAGATTAAAGTTCCACTATTATAAATTTCAGTTCTTACAAGCTTTACAACAAACACTCTTTATCAACCTTAGATAAAGAATAAAAATCTAAAACTCTATTAGACTCCTTGTGATCAAGAACCAGAAAACACTACTCTGTTCTTCCTTAGAGAACTGTAACACCCCGTAGGCCTCCGACGTGTTATCATTAATAATATCAGATTAGCGTATAAAAAATATCAATTAATCAATTCAGCGGAAACATAGGATCGTTTTCTTGATACATTATGTATGGAAACACATAATAGAACTATAAAATCACGCCCCTGCTGATCCAGTTTATCAAACTCAACATAATAAGACAGATAACAAAG
>PYAF01001408.1:39393-49876 GCA_007407185.1 Glycine tomentella | reverse complement strand
TATAACCAGCATACATCAAGCTCAGAGGCATATATGTCATCAGCACCAGAATGCAAATGCAATGCATGTATTATGACATGACCACAACTCCCCAGGAGTGTGGTGTGGCACACAAGATGGGAATCATCCCCAGGGACACTGAACTTACCTGGAACAATATCACTCTGTGGTCTGGTCTCTGCTCTGTGGCTCCCGCCACCAGTAAACTCAGAATCAACGCCTATACAAGGCATACAAGGCATACATAGCTCATATCAACATTTAGACCACAGGCATCAATCACAGCTTCAAACATAGCATAATTCCCTTATCCTAGGGTTCAGTACAAGTCTAGCCTATCATTAGGCTTCTCTCAGACCACACAAGGTCTCTCAAGGCTAATTACAAGCCATCTGAGTCATCACAGACTCAAAATACAACATATATATAAGGCTCTGGTATATCAGATGACCAGGATAAGTGACCATAACACAGGCCACACAGGTAACACAGAGCCAAAATCCATAATCATCAGAATCAAAAACTGAAAGCTAATCCTTCATCTATTCATCGTCCTAAACAAGTTTCTCAACTGGACCCTTGGCTAATTCTAGCCCCAACACAAACGGGTCACTATTCACAGAAACCCCCAATTCGAAAATCAAACGGTGAAATCCGTGATTCTTACCTCAGTGGCGACTCCAACTGCCTCAGGACGGCTTTCCTAAGCTCCTGTGTCCCAATCACGCGATGGGTCTGCGCCAAGCTCGAGTTCTCGGAGCTTTTCCCCCTGAGGTTCCTCTTCTCACTCAAATTGGGATTTCCACAACTGTTGATGAAGGATTTTAGCGTTTCAATCGATTTAAACAAGGTTTAAGGTCACGGGGAAGTGTTTAGGCTGAGAAATCAAGTCCTAAGAAGCTTAAGGACTTCAACAATGGAGGTTGGGCTAAGGGGAGGAAGAAGAAATGGAATTTCCTTCCATTTCTCGCGCTTTGGCCTTTAAATTCTGATTCTGCCGACGTTCCCACGCTAGTTGCGCCGCATTTCACGCTACCCACTTGGGATGGCAGACAGAAAATGCCATTTCCAAGCCACTTTCCACGCTACTCGCGCCGCACTTCACGCTACCCACTTGGGATGGCAGACAGAAAATGCCATTTCTAGGCCACTTCCCACGCTACTTGCGTGGACTCCCACGCTACCCACTTGGTAGGCCAGACAGCATTGGCATTTTTGCACATCTGGCGCGGGTCGCGCCACACTTCACGTGGGTCGCGCCGCAGGCCAGAATAGCCTATTTCCACTCTTTCTCAAGCGTTTAAGTCTCCTTTCAAGGGATTCCAAGGCCTAATAATATCTCCTCATTTATAAGCTTCATCCTAAGCCTATCACGTGCTTAATCCAGGCTTAAACATATGTTTTAAAAAATTCAAGATATTACAAGAACCCTACTCTAGCACAAGCTTCAAAGAACTCTTTACAATAGCTTCAAATAACAAAAAAAATGCAAAAATAATTTTATAACCAGAGATAATGGAGAGAAACAACCTGATGATCCAATGATTATGAATGCATGTGGTTTACCAATCAGAATTGAATTGCAGAAAAGGATTTTAGAACATGCTCTCCAAAACTTCTTCGAAAACTCTTGCCCAAGAAATCATTCAATACCCATGAAGATTAAAGATGGGACAGGAGCTTAGTTAACCCAGAAAATCACTTTCTAACTTTGAGAAGGCTTATGTATATTCAAAAAATTTGAAGTATTCAAGTTAGTTTATCAGACAAGCATTTATCCTATTTATAACAGCCTTTTGTAACAGATTGTAATCGATTACAACGCGCCAAATAATCGATTAAAATGGCTTATGTAATCGATTAAATTGTCACTTAATCGATTAAAGTGTTCAAAGCTTCATCCTGGGTTTTACAACAAACAGAATAATCGATTAAACCGAGCTATAATCGATTAAAGCAATGAATTTCATTTGTGAAGCAAGCTTGTGTAATCGATTACAATTTATGGTAATCGATTAAAGCAGTGAGACATGTTTTTTGTTTCTACTATGTAATCGATTACAAGAGTTATGTAATCGATTAATATGTTCTTCAAGGCTTTTCCAGATTTTAAAATGAAGCAATAATCGATTAAACCGATGTGTAATCAATTAAAGCAATAAGATTACATTTTTCCAAAAACATTACCCATTTAATTCCTTTTTTAAAAAACATGAATAGCTTTGATACTTTAATGAAAACATTTAAGCATGTTAATGATTATGTGCATGCAATGCAAGGATCAAAAGATTGGCCTCTCATACACTTAATTTGAATTACAATCTTCAAGGCATGTAAAAAGCTCAAAACTTTCTTCTAAATCACAAGCTTCATCTTCTTGTTGCTCCCCCTATATCCAACAATCTCCCCTTTTTTTGGCTTTGAACATGCCAAATATTAATTGAACATGTGTTTAAGTCTTGAACTTTGTTACTCTTTGCCAAGAACAAGTGTTAAGAGATATGCTTACATAAAGATTGATCATTTATTTTCATTTAAGTTTACTCCCTCTGACTTAGATATCTTCATCAGTTATTAATTTGCAAAAAGAAAAAAAAACAGAGCAAAACAATAAGTTTTCCTTTAGTTATCAATCAATTTTTCTCCCCCTATTTGGATTATCAAAGACAAAAGGTATCATAGCAAATAATGAGAAGTAGAAATTGAAATTTCGTTAATGGAAAGAGAAAAATAGTACATTAATCAGAAAACAAAGAGTGAAGCAATAATAAAAAAACAGGAAACACATGGAACCTAAGCTAATTTATCAAAATCATCAAGGGCAAGCTTAGCTTTTATGTTTTCTAGCCTAGATTTCATCTCTTCCAAAGATGAATTAGTCTCAGCCTTGTGCTCATGATGTAGTGACAATAGTGCATCCATCTTTTGAATCATGAGTGATTCAAATAGACTGTAAGATGGTTGAGCAGGGCCTTCATCTTCTACTTCTTCATCAGCTTCCTCTTCATTTCCAGTAGCAGGGATTTGTTGTCCAGCCATTTGCCATCCAAAATGAGTCTTGACCATCCCAAGCTTTGTAAGATGTTTCTCTATGATGAGTCTATTGCTGGAGTTTGTGTTGTCAACAACCTCATTGGAGACATCTATATTGAAGTAATCAATGAATCTGGACACTAAAACAACATATGGAAAAGGATAATTCATCAATCTTTTGAATTTAAGCATAATTTCCTCAAGAATGAGAATCCAGTTCATCTGAATGGAATTCTTCATGCCATACACAAGTTATATGTCATTATCTGTGGCTTGGGCATGATCAGTGGATCTAGGGTCAAGATATAGGTGATTATGTAATGAAGAAGTCTATCTTCATGAGTCATTGGGCCAGTACTAAGCCTAAGCTTTAGTAACATTTGAGGGTCAAGAAGCATCCCCCTATAGGTTTCCACCCTATTATAGCCTCCAACCTCTTCTTCAAGTTTCCTTTCACCTTCAAAGGAAATACCAGCAACTGCTTCCCAAACTTCAGGAGTGATTTCCATGGCTACTCCATTAACTTGAGACAAAAGTGTCCCATCCATAGAAGCCTTAGCACAGGTGTAGACACCTTCACTAATTCAGGGTAAAAAGTACCCTTCATATCAACAAACTTTTTCAATCCCTGTGCTTCAATCATAGTAGGAAATTGAAAACCTTCTCTAATAAACCAATCAAGGTGTTTGGGAGGGCAAATGAGTTTGGTGGCATTAAACTGAAGGTAGATCATTTTATCTCTCAGCAGGAAAAACAATGGTCTAACCTATTCATAGTGGGGTTAGAAGTTTCAACACTCTTTCTCTTAGAGGATTTTGATCTCTTAAGTGCAGACATGGTGAATATGTGAGGAAAGGCTATCTGGACAAAGCTTCTAGACTCAGAAGAAAGAAAAACACAGTAGTGCTTAAGATTGAAGATGATAATGGTGTGATTTCTTCCTTTAACATAGGTTGTATTTATAGAAGATTTTGGGCTCCAAAGTTTAAATTTGAAATAAGTAACAATTATTTCGAATTAACCACTAACTTTAAAGCACAAAAGATTCAAATTTTGAATTTGGTGGTAGTTGGACAGTTACAATTTCCAAGAAAATCTGACAGATTCTACAGTAACTCCATGAATAATCGATTATTTTCTTCTGTAATCGATTAATTCGTAGGCAAAATCAGTTTCTGTAGAAGCTGTAATCGATTAATTCATAATGTAATCGATTGTTACAGTGAGAATTCGAGTTTTAAACAATTTTTCAAATAGGTAATCGATTACTATTCACCATAATCGATTATTCCAGTGAATTGAGATTTTGTAAAAGAATTTTTAAGTAGTGTAATCGATTAATTCGATGGCTTAATCGATTATTCTGGTGAAATTCATTCTTTGGAATCATTTTATATGAAGAATAATATCCTGGTTGTGAATCGATTACATGAGCACAAATTTCATTCTTAACTGTTTTTCAAGTTCATTTAATCGATTAATACGCGCATTAAACGATTATTCCAGTAAGAATATCAATGTGAACAGTATTTATGCAGCTCAGTGTAGAAATTTTGAAGCACATGTGATGATCAATCAAGTAAGATGTTATTTTAAATAGATAAGCACATAGCAAGCATGCTAGCAAATGTTAGACTCATCAAGGATACCTAGCATGTTTCTAAGAGTATAGAATCTATCTCTAGCCAAAGGTTTAGTGAATATATCAGCCAATTGATTTTGAGTATCAATGAAGTCAATTTTGATGTTACCTTTTTGGATATAATCTCTAAGGAAGTGATGTCTTATCTCAATGTGTTTGGTCCTTGAGTGCATTATTGGATTCTTGGAAATGTTGATGGAACTTGTGTTGTCACATAACAGGGGTATTTCTTTTAATTCTACACCAAAATCTTGCAATTATTGTTTTAACCAAAGGTTTTGAGCACAACAACTTCCAGCAAAGTGTACTCAACTTCAGCTGTTAATAAAGCAACACAAGTTTGCTTCTTGCAATGCCATGAGATTAGTGAACTGCCTAGTAGGTGACAAGTTCCACTAGTTCTTTTTCTATGCAATTTGCAACCTGCAAAGTCAAAATCATAATATCCATCTAAATTAAGTGATGCACCTTTAGAATACCAAAGACCAACTTTTGGTGTTGATTTGAGATATTTAAGGATCCTTTTGACTGCAGTGAGGTGTGATTCTTTGGGATTTGCTTGATATCTTGCACACAAACACACACTCAACATAATATCTGGTCTACTAGCTATCAAATACAGTAAAGATCCAATCATTCCTCTAAATTTTGACTCATCAACCTTCTTTCCGTTTTCATCTGAATCAAGATAAGTTGATGTTGTCATTGGAGTTGCAACATCTTTGCTTTTTTCCATTTCAAACTTTTTGATCACTTCAAGACAATACTTGGTTTGATTTAGAAATGTCCCATTCTTCATTTGCTTCACTTGAAGTCCAAAAAAGAATGTTAACTCTCCCATCATTGACATTTCAAACTCATTATGCATAGAGATAGAAAATTCTTTGCACAATAATTGATTAGTTGAACCAAAAATTATATCATCAATATATACTTGAACCAATAAGATATCATTGTTTTGCCTTTTGATGAACAAGGTTTTATAAACATGTCCTCTTATGGATGATTGTTCAAGCAAAATTTTGCTTAATCTCTCATACGAAGACCTTGGAGCTTGTTTTAAACCATAAAGAGTTTTCTTAAGTTTGAAAACATGGATTGGATATTTGAAATCAACAAAACCAGGAGGTGGCTCCACATAGATTTCCTCCGCAATATATCCATTTAAGAAAGCACTTTTATCATCCATTTGAAAAGGTTTAAAATCCATTAAACATGCATATGCAAGTAATAACCTAATGGCTTCCAATCTTGCAATTGGTGCATAGGTTTCCTCTTGGTGCAACTAATCTAGCTTTGTTTCTGACTATGATTCCACTTTCATCAAGTTTGTTTCTAAAAACCCATTTAGTGCTAATAGACTTGAGAGAAGAAGGTCTAGGAACAAGTTCCCAAACTTCATTTCTCTTAAATTGATTCAATTCATCATGCATGGCATGATCCAATGTTCATCAATTAAGGATTGATCAATATTCTTAGGTTCTATTTGTGAAACAAAAGCCATATTACAGCAGAGATTTCTCAATGATGATCTAGTGGATACTCCATTTGAAACTTCACCAATTATATTGTCAAGGGAGAGATCTTTTGTAGTTGTCCAACCTTTTGGCTCTTAGACTGGTGTTGATAGTCTTGTTTCAACAATTGGTTCTTCCTTTTCTTTATCCATTGATTCATTAAGTTGAATGAACTCCTCCAAAGGGCCTGGATCAATATCACACTTCTTTTCCTCTTTAGAAGGATTAGATTCATTACAAATAACATAAACTGATTCTTCCATGCATAAGGTTCTTTTATTGAAAACTCTATATGCTTTGCTATGTAATGAATATCCAAGGAAGATGACTTCATCAGCTTTAGCATCAAATTTTCCAAGTGATTCTTTACCATTATTTAAAACAAAACACTTGCAGCCAAATGCTCTTAAATGAGAAATGTTTGGTTTTCTACCTTTGTATAGTTCATAGAGAGTTATTCTTTAAAATAGGCCTTATTAGTAATCTATTCAAAGTGTAGCAAACTGTACTTACAACATCAGTCCAAAAAATGTTTAGGCAAATTTGCCTCATTAAGAAGAGTTCTTGCACTTTCTTCAAGGGATCTGTTTTTCCTCTCCACAACACCATTTTGTTGGTGTGTTTTTGGAGCTGAAAAATTGTGGTTAATTCCATTTTCTTCACAGAACTTTTCAAAATGTTCATTTTGAAATTCTCCAGCATGATCACTTCATATTGAGATAATTTTGCTTCCCTTTTCATTTTGAGCAAGTTTGGCCAATTTTCTAAAAGCATTGAAAGCATCACTCTTGGATTTCAAAAACAATGTCCATGTGAACCTATAGTAATCGTCAACAATGACAAGCCCATAGTAATTACCTCTTAAACTCATAGTTCTAGAAGGACCAAATAAATCTATGTGAAGTAATTCAAGGGGTCTTGAAGTAGAAACAACATTTTTACTTTGAAAAGAATTTTTTGTTTGTTTCCCCTTTTGACAAGCATCACATAATTTGTACTTTTCAAACTTGAGTTTGGGTAAGCCAATGACTAAATCCTTTTTAATCAGCTTGTTCATGTGATGCATGTTAATGTGACTTGCCCTTCTATGCCATAGCTAGGATTCATCAATTTTACTTATTAGGCAAGAAGCGTTATGAAAGAATGCATGATCTATGGAGAGTAAATATATATTACCTTTTCTTTTACCTAAATGAATCACCTCACCATTTTGTCCATCACATATCATGCAGCAACTGTCATTAAATGACACTTTGAACCCTTTATCACAAAGTTGGCTTATACTTAGGAGATTGTGCTTTAAACCTTCCACATAAAGAACATTTCTGATTTTGGTTTTAAAGATGTCTCCTATATTTCCTTCCCCAATTATCTTCCCTGTGTTGTTGTCTCCGTAGGTGACAAACCCACCATCTTTAAGAGTCAAATTTGTGAGCATTGATATGTCATCGGTCATATGTCTGGAGCATCCACTATCAAGAAACCATAATGATGATCTTGCTCTTAGACATACCTGCAAAATTCAAATCAATTTACAAAGGAAGGTACCTAATTGAGATTGGGTACATAGGGGTTAGCTATTTTCCTTTGCTTTGGAACCCAAATGCATTCTCCATTTGGCACATAGAATCTCCTAGCATAGCATCTATTAGATGTGTGACATTTCTTCATACAATAGTTACAAGTTACAGTTTTTGATGTTCTTTCAAAATAAGTCATGTGATTAAACCTTGGTTTTGAAATAGCTTTTTGATATTTCTGTTTTGGATGCACAAACTTGGTTTTTCCATAAGGTTTTGATCCATGTTTGTAACCCAATCCAGAAGTATCTCCAGCATATTTTTGCACACTTAGCATTTCAGCCAAATTGCATTTTCCTTTATAAAGCCTTTTCAAAAGATTAACCAAGTAATTATTTTCTAAAAGTACTACATATGTTTTTCACCTTGACTTTTTTTGAATTCATCAAACTCTTTTTATAAATCATTGTATTTGTCAACATTAGATGAAGAAGAAGCACATACACATCCAATTATTTTGTAACTTGAAACAAGTTTTTCATTTTCTTCTTTCAGGTTACAAATCTCAATTTGCAATTCTGCAATTTTTGTGACATGCCATCTAAGATTTCCTTTTAGCCTATTATTGGATTTTGCAAACTTTTGAGCCTCTTCATGCATTTCTTGAAAAGAATCAACAACTTGATCAAATTCAGAATTTACCTCAATTTCAACACTCGAGGATTCATCATCTTCATTAATTGTGGAAGTGAAACACACATTTACTTCTTCATTTTCAGTTCATGATTCAAAAGTTATTGACTCATTGTCTTCCCAAGCTATATAGGCTCTCTTATGCTTTCCTTCTTTCTTTATCTTTTTTTCACCTTGTTGCTTTTTCAAAAAGATAGAGCATTCAGATTTAATGTGGTCAGGCTTACCACATTCAAAGCAAAAGTTGTTGTCACTCTTTTTGTTGTTGTTCTTTGTGAACTTTTTGTTCCTGTATCTTCTCAAGAACTTGCTGAACTTTTTGACAAATAGATTCATGTTGTCCTCTTCATCGTCTTCATTTGAGTCTTCCATCTTTTCCACCTTTGAGGATGTAGCTTTCAAAGCCGTGCTTTTTTTGTTTCTTTTCTGCATCTTCTGCATTGGTTAGTTGTGACATTTCAAGTTCATTCTCAAGAAGCTTACCAAAAAGTGCAGCCATAGATATTTTGGATAGATCTTTTGATTCTTTGATTGCTGTCACCTTTGGTTGCCATGGTCTTGTGAAACATTTCAAGATTTTGATGTTCAAATCTTCAGCATCAAAGATCTTTCCAAGACCAAGAAGATGATTTACTATGTGAGTGAATATTGTTTGAAGCTTAGATATGTTTTCTGTGGAGTTCATCTTGAACATTTCATACTCATGGATTAAGGCATGTTTTCTTGATCTTCTTTCTTCATCTATACCTCCATGAGTTATCTCCAACATCTCCCACATCTCTTTTGCACTTTTGTACCTAACAGTTCTAACGAATTCATCAAAGGAAAGTGCAGAAGTAATCATATTTTTAGCTTTAAAATCATATTGAACAACTCTCTTTTCAGCATCTGCCATTTCATCCCATTCTTTGGGAATCATATCATTACCAACAGTTTTTATAGGAATAATAGGACCTTTTTCTATTGCATTCCAAGCACCTGGGTCATTTGATTGAATAAAGATTTTCATTCTATTTTTCCAAAAACTGAAGTGCTCTCCTTCAAACATCGGATGACGATTGAGGGGGGCACCTTCCTTGAAGGTAATTTGTGTGGTGTTTATTTTCTTTTAAAGAAAGATAGTGATCTTGAATAGCACTCAAAAACCTGCTCTTGATACTAGTTGAAAACAATAGGAATACCCACAATAACCAAGAGGGAGGTGAATTGGTTTAAACTTGGTATTTTAAAATTTATTTATAAAATAAGAGTTAAAGGATCTTAATTACTTTTAAACCAAGAGTGCTTCTAATCAATCAAATCACTCAGCTCAAGAAATCAATTGCTCAAAACAGGACTTGCTGAGTAATGATAATAATACCAAGAACCAATGATCAAGATAACTAGTGGAGATTAAGAAATAGAAAAACAACATAAGAATTTATACTCATTCATTTCTCAAGAGAAGTTACATCTATTTTCTTCTAATCAACACTAGATTAGAGTTCCACTATTGTAAATTTTAGTTCTTACATGCTTTACAACAAACACTCTTTATCAACCCTAGATAAAGAATATAAATCTAAAACTCTATTAGACTCCTTGTGATCAAGAACCAGAAAACACTACTCTATTATTCCTTAGAGAACCCTACTCTAGCACAAGCTTCAAGGAACTCTTTACAATAGTTTCAAATAACAAAAAAAATACAAAAATCATTTTATAACCAGAGATAATGGAGAGAAACAACCTGATGATCCAATGAATATGAATGCATGTGGTTTACCAATCAGAATTGAATTGCAGAAAAGGATTTTAGAACATGCTCTTCAAAACTTCTTCGAAAACTCTTGCCCAAGAAATCATTCAATACCCATGAAGATTAAAGATGGGACATGAACTTAGTTAACCCAGAAAATCACTTTCTAACTTTGAGAAGGCTTGTGTATATTAAAAAAATTTGAAGTATTCAAGTTAGTTTATCAGACAAGCCTTTATCCTATTTATAACAACTTTTTGTAGCAGACTGTAATCGATTACAAGGCGCCAAATAATCGATTAAAATGGCTTATGTAATCGATTAAATTATCACTTAATCG
>PYAF01001408.1:6686-29730 GCA_007407185.1 Glycine tomentella | reverse complement strand
TGATGAATTATATTAATTATGTTAAATCTTATGGAGATTAATGTTACGTAGTTTTCTTTCAAGTATTCTATGAATTCGAATTTGTATACCATGTGTTTGATCATTGGTCACCATAAATCAAATATGTTGGTGTGATTCTTTAATGATGGATTTGAAGTATGTTCGTATGGTTAAATACTTTAGCAAAAGTTATTAATGACTGCATAAGTGCTAAGCAATTTTGTATACTTTAACATGTTGATTGATGATTTATGATTTGGATGAACTTGGAATGTTGTATAAGAAATGAGTTAAGATGTGCTGATAATGAAAGATTGGAATCCTTGTGTTGTTAAAGGAGTTGTGATTATTTATGGATTCCAAGAGTTTTGATGAACTATGGCTATATGCTAAGATGTTGTGAAAAACTTTATGTGATGATTAAGAGAAGCTTTACGTGTTGTTTAAAAAGCATATGCCATGAGTTGTTAAAGATGTTGAGCTTTGAGATGTATGAGAAGAGGAATAATTAAGATGTGATAAAAATCATTCATGCATTTTCATATGCATATGCCCGGCGGGGGTTAAGCCGTGAAGATGTTTGCCCTGCGGGGGTTAAGCCATGAAGATGTTTGTCAGATAGCTAGAGTTGAGATACGATGGTTCTAAGGTGATGAGCTAGGGGGATAGTGGCTGTGGGGAGATCACCTATCCATGATGATCACATGTAGAGTGGGTGTGAGTCCTATTGCAACGCAGACCTATCCCGACAGGATCGATCCAACTCACGAGGTGTTAAGCTATCTGACTGTGGCCACTAATATTGAGATGTTGAGAAGCTGAGATCTCAGTCATGCATCATATAAAAAAAAGATAAACATGCATTCTATACATTCCATGATGAGTATGGGGGTATTTGTGGGCTGAGTAAATGAGACAAGCTAATCTGTGAATAAATAATATGTGACACCATTTTACAATTATTACTATTCATATCTGTTATTATTTAAATTTTGGTTATCATGACTTACCCTATTTTTGTGTCTGTGGTTGACACCTGTAATGACCCCAAATTATTTGGGCGAGCAGAGGAACAGTGATATTAACAGTGGATGCTATACAAGAAGGTGTGATGAAGATTTTGTGATGTTCTCTACTTTGTGATGATCTCTATTTTGTTATGTATCTTGGACTGTTTATATGGGACTGTGTGATGATAACTTTTGTGGACTGTAATAATGGATTGTATGTTATTTAAACTTTGACACCGTTAGATAACGCGTTAAGTTTTATGCTTTTCTGTTTTCTTTTAAAATTTAAAAGGATTCAGTTTTGGGCTATTATCCTCTATTTTCGAAAATGGAATAAAAAGAAAAAAGAATTTAGAAAAATAAAATAAGTAAGAAACAAAGCGAAGTAGAAGCGGTTGTGACAATTGTGGTATTAGAGCTGTGGTTTGTTTTCTGAGGACTATATGCTTGCTATGAGTGATGTTTTGCATGTTATGTGTTTCTAAAGTGTTTGCTATGTGTTGTATGTGTTTGATGCATCTCTAAGAACTTTGTGTTTTGTAGGCTGAGCTAAGTTGAACCATGAATTAGGTTTCCTGTGGTACGTTTCAAGGGATTAAGGTTTTAATTTACAGTTGAGAAAGTTCTTAAATTAACCTAATTGAAATTATTTGAATACGTTGAATACGTGATTTGATTAATGAACGCTTGGTTAAATAAATAATTTGAAATAAGCCTAATGGATAAATGCTAAGTAACTTGAATATATATGTGTTATGACTATTTGATTAAAAATCATGAGCTGTTTTGTTAAAGTTTAGATGTTGTATTAAAATTTAAATGTTTTAAGTATTTTATAAATCTTTGAGCTTATTTAAGTTAGGATTGGAACCATGCTTATCATATTGAATTCTAGAAAAATTGACGTTAACCATAGGTTAGGAATAGCTTAATCGGTAAAAAATTTTAATAGTTTAATAGCTATTTAATAGAATTTGTTGCTACAATGATTGGCCGAAATTTTAAGTATCTATATTGAGGTTAAAATTAATTGGAAATATAACTATTGAGAAAGTAAGTATAAGTTTTAGTTCAAAACTTTTATAAAATAAAGTTATTTATCATATGTTTAGTAAACCAAATTCAAAGAGGACTGAGATGGTTTAAAGTGTTGAATGAAATGTTTGTAAACAAAGGTGGTTGAGTATTTCTATAAAATCTTATAGAGGTCATGTATTGCTTGAGGATTTGTGAAACTTGATGAATTTTGGGTGTTATTATAAAGAACTAAGTTGAGTTGTATATTAACTTGATATTAAGAAAGTGGCTAATTATAATGGACGGTTCCATAAAAAATTTAGGTGTTTTGATGTTCAATAATCTTTAAGCATGGTCTGTTTTCTAGGACTATGTGTTTACCATGGCTTTGTGTTTCTATGTGGTTGCTATATTTTGTGTGTTGAAGAGTTGTTGTATTTCTTTACCAAATGTTCTGCGTATGATCTGGTCTGCATGTTTCTAGGAACCATGGAATGAGTTCTGTGAAATGTTTTAGAAAAAGAAGATTAGGCTGTAGGTTTCAATCTACAATTAAGAAGCTCTTGGATTAAAATGGTTGAAAAGACTTACAAGTATAGATTAAGACTTGAAATTCATGATGGTTATTTTATATTAAGGAAATGTTGATCATAAGATAGGTGATGATCTAATAACGTTAAAATTAAATTGAAGGATTTTAGAAAAAAGGTTTAGGGAGTTTTGAGGATAATTGGAAGGTTTGGCCATGTTTTAGGAATAATTTGAGTGAAGGAAGAATGGCATATTGGTTTAAGTATAAGAATAACTCAATTTTAAGGATTAAAGTAGTCAAGTGGTAGGAGAAAAGAAAATTAAGATGAATATTAGAATTAAAATTTTCTTGAGAAGGTTCGAAGGAATCAAAATTATTTGAAAAATAAATAGGGGATTATTAGAAGTGTTACTAAACATGATTTCCTATGGTTAAGGTTATTTCTTGATCATGTTAGATAAGAGTACATTTGGATAAAGTATGGTGATTTAATTTTATTTGTGGTGCGTAGGATGTTAAGGTAGAAAATGTTTTCCTTAAGATGATGAGTATTTTACTTATAGACTTTGGAAAGTAAATGATATGTAAGAATAAATTTATATTTCTGATGATTGCTATACCATAAGTTCTTACGCGTATTCATAAGTTAGCAGACTGGCCACCTGGATAACTTGTGAATTGTCAAAGAATATTATGGCAAGTAGTCAGAAAAATAAATAAATGACTGATAGGATTCTAGGTATTGACCTCTATAGTGACTAAGTGAGTTGGATTATGAGAAAAGTATGAGTTTCTTACATAAGGAATAATAATTAGGAATGATTGCATTAAGAGATGATATTTTGAGTTTGGACGTGTGGTAATTTAGGAAAATTTTAGGATACTCTTGAAGAGATTTTTTTCTTGAAGAAATTAGAAACAAGGGAGTAAAAGAATTTTAAGGATTATGATTATGGTGGAATAAATGACTAAGTTAAAAAGTTAGGGAAAAACTTTTCAACAAAATATGGTATGAATGTTAGAGGAGTTTAGTATGATTTCGAGTTTTAATGAATTCCATTCTTGGTGTCTTCTATGAGTGATAACCTTGATGATTTAAGTATGTTTTGATATATAACATGTGAGTTGTGGATACAAGTTGCTTGACCTATTGCTAACATGATTGTCTCTTGATGATTTACTCTCAATAATGAGTATTGAGTTATTTTAAGATTGGTAATAAAGAAATGTCTATCTTTGCTAATTAATTTTGGTTATCTTTGAAAAGAAAAGTATATAAGATTTTGTTTAACCTCAAAACAAAGATAAAGGTTCTTTAGATAATTTACTTGTCTATAGAAAATTTCTAGAAGTATCTCCTCATAACCTATTCGGTCTATTATTTGGAAGAATGATAGTTTTTATATTTGAAGTGAGATATATGATGTTTAACCTATGAGATATTAGGGTTTGAGAAACCAGTAAGAAAATTGTTAGGTAAAGGAGAATAAGAAAGTTATAGAATTGAGCAAGGGATTAAGAGTATGGTTAAGTTTATGGCTAGGTCTGAATAATTGGTAAAGTACTCTTTTATTATAAAATTAGAATATTGAGGTACTGGTGTTATTTGATCATTATTTGATCATTCTAATTCTATTTTAATTGTGAGTGGGAAAAATTAAAGTTTTATGAATGATACGTTTGTGAAACCACAACTAGGAAGTACGTTTTGATTTATGATGAGAGCTTTGTTTGATGGAAATATATGATAGAAAATTTTATGTGGATCTGGTCTGTTTACCTCTTAGGTAAGCTGATAAACTAGTTGTCTTTTGGTAAATTGTTTTTAAATGATTAATGTCTAAGATGGGTTGTCTATTTCTGCTAACTAATTTTATAATCCCTAAGAGAAAGAGTAAGAATATATGATATTGTCTAATCTGAAAGTAGAAGTCACGGTTTCTAGGTGACCTCTTGTTATTAGAAAATTTTCATATATATATTTTCCCAGAATATAATTGATTTACTATTT
The DNA here is from genome assembly GCA_007407185.1 of Glycine tomentella. NCBI lineage: Eukaryota > Viridiplantae > Streptophyta > Magnoliopsida > Fabales > Fabaceae > Glycine > Glycine tomentella. Next base: position 25,160 of record PYAF01001408.1, on the reverse strand, counting down.
GAGAAAAATGAAAGTTGATATATAGTGCTAAACCCATATCTGTTCATGTAATGTTTACCATAGAATTAGTTGAATTTAAGAACCAACAAGGAGAATGGTTTAATAAGTGATTTGTGAGATTTGGAATGTTTTCATAGGAAACTAGCAGTGCTAGTAAATAAGAAAAATATCATGAAAAGGTGTAAAGAATATTATAAGTTGAAATAATCTAAAATAAGAGAAAGAATTTTAGAGATATTCAGTATAAGAATAGGTTGTGATTTCAACACTTAAAGACAAATTTCGAGGACGAAATTTTTTGAAGGAGGGGAGAATTGTAACACCCCAAATTTTGGAAATGCAGTCAATTATGGGGATAAAATGTTAATGAGAGGCAGTACAAAAAGTATAGGGAAAAATGACAGATATGACCCTAGACATTTTGGAAAATGATCAAATTGCCCGTGTTACAAAAATATTCATTCTGAACTTGTTAACCGTTGGATCTTCTTAAAATTTTAATGGTATACTCCTAACTTATATATCTAGCTTTTGACCGTTGGGATCTTTTAAATAAGGCCTAGAACGTTGTCCGTGTCCAAAGGAGTCAAGAGAAAATTTTCTTCAACAAAAATCTTCTTAAGCCATCATTGCTTGGCTTTCCACTAGGTTTTACTTCATTGGCTAGTGTTTTCCTACTTTCCATGTGTCCATTCTTGAAGTTTCGTAAAGCTTTTCCATTGATCTTGTATCATACGGTCAAGGCTTAATTTAGAAATCCAAATTCACCAATTCTTCCTCCTTTACATGTAATAGTTTAATCTCAATTCTTATTGGTCCATTTTGCCTTGAATTACTAAAATTAATATACTAACTTATTTAGGCAACCTATTCCTTCTATAATTAAGAAAAACTTCATAGATTATATCCATCATTTTCCTCTAATTTTCTGGTACTCGAGATAGTCTAGGTTAAGCTCTTTTCAACTTATCTTCCAAAATTCGTATAAATTCTATTTTAGGGTTCTTTGCCCTAACCTTGCTCATTATTTGTTGTCTAAAATCATTTCATCCAATACTTAGGTTTCCACAATTTTTTGAAGTCATTTGGGTCATTTTTGACATAGGGGTATTTTAGTAATTTTACTCCTCACCCTAGGGGCATAATTGTCATTTTCTAAAAATGTTCAGGGAAACTTTGTAATTGTCACTCTAAGGGTATCTTTGGTTATTTCTAACCCATCTGAGAATATTTATAACATTTCTTCCTTAAATATCTTACCAGACTTCCTAGGGCAATTTGGTCATTAATAAAATATCCAAGGGTATTTTGGTCATTTAGTGCCTCAAGGACCTATCTGTCATTTTTGAAATTGTGCAAGGATATTTATGTCATTTTCAAAAGGGACATATGTGTCCTTTTTCAAAATGTTTAAGGGTATTTTTGTCATTTCCCCATATCTTTTGTACTGCCTTTAATCCTAATAATTGACTGTGATTCCCAATTTTTGGGGTGTTACAAAGCCTCGCTTTGCAGTTCTTTCCCTGCTCTGTGGCACCCGCCACCGACACCCTCAGTGTCAAACCCTAATCAAGGCATATATAGGTTCATATCAAAACCAAACCAACAGGCATTCAATCACAGAACATAGCATATTAGAATTCCCTTATCCTAGGGTTCAATCAAGTCAAGCCCTCACTAGGCTTCTCACAGACCATACAAGGTCTACCAAGGTTGAATACCAAGCATCTGAGTCATCCCAGACTCAATGCAAACACATGTCTGAGCACAAGCGCACATCAGCCTCATAATTCAATTATCACAGGAACGATCTAAACTTCAGCCAAGGCACCGTTCAACTAGCCTCTCAGGCTCAATCCAAACATAATCAAGGCTCTAGCATGTCATAAACGCAATTAGTGACCCATCACACAGCCACACATGCAAACCACAGAGCCAAGATTCAAAATTCCCTAAATCAAAAACTGAAAGCTAATCCTTCATCACTACAGCACTCTGAACAAGTTTCTCTACAGGACCCTAGGCTAATTCTAGCCCCAGCTCACATGGGTCACCAAAACACAGAAAACCCCAAATATAAAATCCACTGGAGAAACTTGAGTTTCTTACCTCAGTGGCGACCAGAAAGGCTGGAGGACAGCTTCCTTAGCTCTATTGTTCGTTCTGCGCCTTGGGTCCTTGCCATTACTCAAGTTTCTGAGCTTCCTTGAGAATTGGATTCTCACTCAAAGAGGGGTTTTCAGAAGAAATAATGAAGGATTAAAGCTCTCAAGGTGTTTCTCTCAAGATTAAAGGTCGTAGGGAGGTGTCTAGGTCAAGAAAATAGGTCCTCGGAAGCTTGCGCAAGCATCAATGGAGGTTTGGGCGTTGGGGAAGAAGAAGGAGTTGATTTTCCTTCAAAATTTGCGTTTTGACCTTTATATACTAGGCCTGCCCGAGGTCTGGCGCGGATCGCGCCACCTCTGGCGCTGATCGCTCCACAATGGCGGTGGGTCTGGCGCTCTCATCGCCACTCCTGCGCCCCCAGTGCCAACTTCCAGACAATGGCGCCACCAGTGCCAACCTCCCTCAACCTATGGCGCTATCCGCGCCAACCTTGGAGCTGGCCGGGTGGAAAACCAGAGAGAATTGGTTTTCTAGGCCACTTCCCGCGCCACCCGCGTGGGCTGGAAATCATCTGGCGCTCCCCACGCCACATTGACGCCCCAGGCGTCAACTTCCAGAGAATCTTGCGCTCTCAGCGTAAACTTGGCGCCCTTGGCGCCACATTCCAGAGACCATGGCGCTCCTGGCGTGGCTCTGGCGCTCTAAGCGTGGAATTCCAGTGGGTCTGGCGCCATCCGCACCACACCCTTAACAGGGTTTTCTTCTAAAAATCCCTGGCGCTCTCAGTGTGGGATCTGGCGCCAACCGCGCCACAGTGGGGGTCCTTACATACACCACCACAAATTTGCCCATAAAGTGTCTAAGAACATGATTCATAAGTCTCATAAAGGTACTAGGTGCATTATTCAAACCAAAACGCATAATAACCATTCATAAAGCCCAAATTTTGTTTTGAAAGTCGTTTTCCATTCATCCCGTTTTGTCATCCTTATTTGATGATAACCACTCTTAAGATCAATTTTAGAGAAAATAGTAACACCATGCAATTCATCTAAAAGATCATTAAGTCTAGGGATGGGATGTCTATACCTTATGGTGATGTTGTTGATTGCCCTACAATCCGTGCACATTCTCCAAGTTCCACCCTTTTTCAAGTAGCTTCTCCACTTGTGTTTGTATCTCTTTTACTTCCATTGGTAAAGTCTTATAAGCTGGCCTATTAGGGAAGGAAAAACCTAGAATCTAATCAATTTGATGATCTATGCCTCTCAAAGGAGGCAAGCCATTAGGAATTTCTTTTGGAAAAACATCTTGATATTCTTCCAAAAACGATTGCATAGCTTTGGGTAATTTTTCACCTTCTTTTTCAACATGTAAACAAAGAGAGTTAGGAAGTATATAATAAAGAGGTTGTTGTGCCAATAACACTCTCTTGATTTTCTTTTCACTCAAGAACAAGCTCTTTTTAATCTCATGAATTTTTTGCTCTCATTTTCTTTTTCCTTTCCTTTTTTCTCACTAGTTTTTCTCTTTGGAAGCTCACTTTCTTTTTCTTTTTGTGTGCAGATTTTTTTTAAGTGCAGTATTTTTTTAACTCTTGAATTCTTTTCTCTTTCATTCTCACTTGATCCTCACACACTTATCTAGGAGTCAAAGGGCTCAAAATAATTTTCTTGCCTACGTGCTCAAACTCAAAAGTGTTCTACATGCCATTGTGTATCACTTTTCTATCATATTGCCATGGCCTACCAAGAAGGATATGACAAACCTCCATAGGTACAATTGATATTACGTTGTCGACACGCACCAAAACAATTTAACTACGTTAATTCTGTAGCACAAGATTAACCTAGGTCGACTCAGAGACACAATCAATATGGTTCTAGCTTCAATTCAATAATAACAGTAAGGGGAGAATTTTATCAAACAGTTTGTGTGCGTAAGTAAAACTTGCAAAAACATAAACTAAAATTAAAGAGCAACACAAAAACTAATAGAATTCAAAAGAAGTAATGTAAAACAGAATTAAAGCATCATCCAATTCACCTCACCAAGCAATTCGAATCATCATTGTTCTCAGAAATTTATCCTATTATGAAAGTTCATTCAATCTCATTAGAAGCAACTCAATCGACTTAACCCCTAAATTGATTGAAACCACAACCTTAACTGAAATATCATCCAATTAATCTGTGATTGATATTCGAAATTATGAAATGAATCTATAACCTAATCCATTTTCAATCCTAAACGCATTCATAATCATGAAAACAGAATAGCAATTGAAGAAGAAGATGAACATTCAAATAGAATTCAAAATAGCAAACCAGAACTCAAATTCTCCTTGTGCTTGGGTTGGATCCTTGGATTGATTGAGGATTTAGCTTTCCATGATCATCATCAGTGAAAGCCCCATGGAATTATTGCATGAAAATGAAAGAACAGAAAAACAAAAATGAAGAACAAGCAAGAACAGTTGAGAGAAAATGAGAGCAAGGGTTTTGATCCTAAAAACTTAAAAGAAGGAAATGTAAAACTATTTTTATTAAACGAATTTGTGTGTCAAAATCTGTCTAATGTCACTAATATGTAGTGACTAAGTCAGAAGAAAAGAATGGGCCATCAACAAAACCCATCAATTCTAATTATTTACTATTTAAAACCATAAGATTCAAATTCGTAGCCCAAAATTACAAGTGCAGAGGTGCTAACTTCAAAGCTTAAAATGACTCTCCAAATGATAGAATCGGCCTCAGGCTATTTCTAGAAAACTTGTAGATCTTTTAATTATCTTTCCAAGGACTCCTATAACGCTCCATTCGGAGTTCCGTAGCACTCTATAGGCCCTGTACAAGTCAGATATGTTAAGTGAGCAAAAATCCTAAAATACGCTACAATTAGCAATTAAGCCCACTTACTTGCCTAAGACAAAAACTGAATTAGAATAGGAAAATAAAGGTCCAAGAGAGGTCAAATAAGCTAAGAAAGATAGAAAAATATTTAACTAAAAACACTCCATCAAAATACCCCACACTTAAACTTTTGCACTCCTGGGCAAAACTAAAAGAAAGACTAAGAGAAAAATGCAAACTAAAGTAGACCAAAAATTTAAAGAAAGGGTATGAACAAGGCACACATATTTTTCAATGGATCACAACAATGCACAAAAGTGAGAGAGATGGAAAGATGGAAGACCAATATTGAGGTAACAAACAATCCGTGAAAACATGATCACAAAGTGCAAAGTGAAAAAGTAGTCAAGTTTAGGATTAAGAATGCACCAAGGTGATAGAATTCTCTCAAAGGGTGGCACTCAACCTCATATAATGTGTATGGCTTGTATTTACTCTCAAACACCACTTGCAACTAGCACATCCAATTATTGACAAGAATCTAATTCATTCAACTTGAAATACACATGCATCAAAAGATCAAAAGGACTTTATTAGCTTGTAATGAGTTGCTTAGGTAAAGGTGGATGAGAGAAGGATATTTAGGCTAAAGTTAAGAGAAAAGAGAGGCAATGGGGAGTAAGCCAACAAGTTAAAAGAAGGGTAGAAACAAAGAGATGATGTTTAAAGGAATTTACAATGATGAAATTGAACCACAACAACTTTTATTGCATATTTCTTTTTTGCTTGTACTTCTTTTTCTTTGCTTATACACAATTTTTTTTCTTTGAACTTTTGCTATTTGAACTCTTTCTGTTCTCTTTTTCTTTTCTTCTCTTTCAAAACAAAACAAAATACAAACACCCCACACTTGTTTGAAACCCACTCCCAAAACAATTCCAAAGCGCCTTTTCTCCCTAAAGCTAGGGTAACATGGTTTTCCATCATTTTTTAATTTTTTATGAGCTAAACAAGAAAGAAAAGGCTAGAGACTCAAAGAGGGTGACAATGGATATCAACACAAGGATAGGTTTATTTGGATAGTGGCTAAAAGAAAGAAGGCCTAAATCATCTCAATCAAAGCATGTGCAACAAGGAATGTCAAAATAGGCGAGGCAAAACATAGAGTAATCTAGCACAAGGGTGAAATCACACATGAAACAACATATCCACAAAGGCTCAAAAACTCACAAGGCATAATTCTACCACACATGGTTCATCTTAAATTCTATTTCTCAAGTCTACTTATCACTTCAACAATTGCAACAATGATTCACATCAAGTATAAAACCTCTTAATCCAACCAACTTTTTTATATTTCTCACAATTTATGCAAATTAGAAATCCTATGAAAAACATGAAAAAATGCCTAAATTCAATAAAAACAACAACAAAACAAAAACAATAGAAACAGACAACAAAAACATACAGACTCAAAAACTGAAACAGACAAACAGAATATAGAAGACAGATAAACAGAAAACAGACACTGACAAACAGACAACAACAAAACATAAACAGACAGAAAATAACCAGAGTTTCAAAAAAAATTTAGGATCCTTCACCCCCCACTTGAAATGCACATTGTCCTCAATGTAAGCATGCAAAGAAATGCAACAGAGAGACAACAAATAAAAGAAGGGAAAAGGAAACTCCCCAAATGTCATTCAAGCAAAATTGGCAGGACCAAAGAGATGTCCTCCACAAGCTCCTCCTCCACTTGAGGGCTCTCATGAAATGCTTTGAGTTGGTGACCATTGACCTTGAAGACTTTGCCGATAGCTTCATTTTTAATCTCAAAATAACACTTTTTGGCCACTATGGAACTCCTTTCTAAGAATCCTAGAGTCATGGAATTTCTTCACTTTCTCCTTGTAAATCTTGGAGTTCTCATAAGCTTCTAAACGAATCTCCTCAAGCTCTTGCAACTGAAGCTTCCTTTGCATACCCGCTTCATCAAATGCCATGTTGCAACTCTTCACCGCCCAATAAGCACAATGCTCAATCTCCACTGGAAGGTGGCATGCCTTACCGAAAACCACCCTATAGGGAGACATCCCGAAAGATGTACGGTAAGCGGTCCTATGAGCCCATAAAGCATCCTCAAGAAGCTTGCTCCAATCTTTCCTGTTTGGTTGCACCACCTTCTATAACACTTGCTTGATCTCTTTGTTAAAAACCTATGCTTGCCCATTAGTTTGGGGATGATAAGCTGTAGCAACTCTATGCACAACCCCGTACTTCTGAAGCAAGGATGCAAATGACCGGTTACAGAAATGGCTCCCCTGGTCACTGATAATGGCTCTAGGCACACCAAACCTGCAAAAAATGTTGGATCTCACAAAATCCAAAACAACTTTAGAATCATTAGTTCTGGTGGCCTTAGCCTCAACCCATCTAGAAACATAATCAACAACAAGCAAAATATATGAAAAGCCATGAGAAACAAGAAATGGACCCATAAAATCAATACCCTAGACATAAAAAATCTTACAAAAAATAATGGGTTGCTAAGGCATCTCATGTCTATGTGTAATTGTGCCTCCTGCTTTCTGACACTGCTCACAAGTGGTGGTAAAGTGATGAGCATCTCTAAACAAGGTGGGCCAAAAGAACTCACAATCTAATACTTTCTTAGCGGTCCTCTGAGGACCAAAATGACCTCCGGTAGGTGTGCCGTGACAAAACTGAAGAATAGACTGAATTTCATGATTAGGCACACACCTTCGGATCACTTGGTCACTACCAAACCTCCACAAATAAGGATCATCCCAAACATAATATTTAGCATCACTCTTAAGTTTATCTATTTGGGACCTAGATGCATGAGGTGGAACAACAGATGTAACAAGGAAATTAACAATGTCAGCAAACCAAGGTGTGACATGTGATGAATGCAAATGCATCAAGTGCTCATCAGGAAAATTATCACGAATGGGAAAGGACTCAAGAGGTCCCTCAATCCTGCTCAAGTGATCAGCAACCAAGTTTTCTGCACCACTTTTGTCCTTAATCTCAATGTCAAATTCCTGAAGAAGAAGCATCCACCTGATCAATCTAGGTTTAGCATCAGGCTTCTTCAACAGGTATTTCAAAGTTGCATTGTCAGTAAAGACAGTTATATGGGAGCAAAGCAAATAAGATCTAAATTTATCTAAAGCAAAAACAATAGCCAAAAGCTTCTTTTCAGTGGTGGTGAAATTAACTTGGGCTGCATCCAAAGTGCGTGAAGCATAAGCAATGACATGGGATAATTTACCAACTCTTTGTGACAACACAGCCCCAAGTGCATAATTAGAGGCATCACACATGAGCTCAAAGGGAAGCTCCCAATTTGGTGGCTGCATGATGGGAGAGGTAGTCAACTTCCTCCTCAATCCCTCAAATGCCTCTTTGCAAGGCTGGTCAAATGTAAAGTCTACGTCCTTTTGGAGAAGCTTGGACAATGGCAATGCAATCTTATTGAAATCCTGAATGAATCTCCTATAAAAACCTGCATGTCCAAGAAAAGAACGTACTTCCTGCACAGAAGCGGGGTAAGGCAAAGAGATAATCACATCAATTTTGGCCTTATCGACCTCAATACCTCTACTAGAGACCAAATTTCCTAGGACTATACCCTCATGTACCATGAAATGGCATTTCTCAAAGTTAAGACACAAGGTTAGTACTAATACATCGGTCAAGCACTCTAGAGAGACTATCCAAACATGCATCAAAAGAGGATCCATAAATAGTGAAATCATCCATAAACACCTTCATGCAACTCTCTAATAAATCAGAAAAGATGCTTACCATGCACCTTTGGAAGGTACCAAGAGAGTTGCATAGGCCAAAAGGCATCCGAGTGTAAGAAAATGTGCCAAATGGACAAGTGAATGTGATCTTATGTTGATCCTATGGTTCAATATGGATTTGCATGTAACCAGAAAAACCATCAAGAAAGCAATAATGTGATTTACCTGTCAACCTCTCTAAAACTTGATCAATGAAAGGCAGAGGGAAATGGTCCTTGCGAGTGGCCTGGTTAAGTCTCCTGTAATCAATGCAAACTCGCCAACTATTGGCCACTCTAGTCGGAATCAGCTCATTATCTTGATTCTTCAAAACTGTGAGACCTGACTTCTTAGGAACCACTTGGACAGGTGAAACCCAAGTGCTATCAGAGATGGGATAGATGATCCCTGCAGCTAATAGCTTCATCACTTCCTTCTTCACCACATCGAGAATAGTGGGATTCAGCCTCCTCTAGGGTTGCCTCACTGGTCTAGAATCATCCGCTAAAAGTAACCGATGCATGCAGATGGAAGGATTAATTCCATGAAGATCAGCAAGTGTCCAACCAATGGCCTTTTTGTGGCCTCTCACTCAAAACATGCATCAACTTCTCTTCATGCTCCAGTGGCAGACTACTAGATATAATGACTGGAAGCTTCTGAGCATCATCTAAATATGCATACTTGAGGTGCTCAGGTAGTGACTTCAGCTCCAAGGAAGGGGGCTGAATAGTGGAAGGTAAGGAAAGACTAGGGGCTGAGGGAAGTGGGATAGTAGGCTCAGAACTTGTATCTGTACCTGGAACACAATCAGAGTGAAGTGCGAAGGAAATTTCCGCACAAATGCTACATACAGCAATAGAATCATCATAGGTACAATTACAAGAACCAAGATCAAAGTCAAAAAAGTCAGAAGAAAGACCAGAAAAACCAGAAAGTAAATCAGAAATATCTACACTCTACACTATCTATTGCAGCATCAATGATATCAAGAAGAAAAACAGAATGCTCCTCTACAGGATGTCTCATAGCCTAAAAAATGTTAAACTAAACAATGTCATCACCAAACTCCATAGAAAGAGTTCCTGCATGCACATCAATTTTGGTCCTGACTGTCATCAAGAATGGTCTCCCTAGAATCAATGTGGAACCATGGCTGGAAGACTCATTCTCCATATCCAAAATGTAAAAATCTACTGGGAAGATCAAATTATTAACTCGCACCAGCACATCTTCAATAAGTCCAAGTGGAAGCACAACACTCCTGTTGGCCAAGTGAATGACAACACCAGTGGGTTTCATCTCACCAAGGTGTAGTGATCTGTAAACAGATCTGCGCATGACATTAATTGAGGATCCAAGATCACACAAGGCATCTGCAAAAGTAATATCTCCAATGGTGCATGAAACAGTGAAAGTGTCAGGATCCTTGCACTTCTGTGGCAAGGTGGATAGTGGAATGGCATCAACAGTTTTGCCTTGTATCAGTGTGGAAACATTTCTGCACATCTACACTTGCTCATTTCTCTTACGCTTCCTCTTGTGGGTGCACAAGTCCTTCAAGAACTTTGCATATTTTGAAATTTGTTTGATGGCATCCAAGAGGGGAATGTTAACTTCCACCCTCCTGAAAGTCTCAAGCAGATCAGAATCAAGCTCCACTACTTTCTTTGCAGGAATGGCTCTAGAAGGAAAAGGTAAGGGAATCTGTTTTGGTGCAGAATCTGTTTTGGCACCATCATCAACTTTTTTACCAGCACTAGCATCAATTTTAGCACTAGCATCTGGAAGCTTTGTGCCACTCCTCAAGGTAATAGCACTCACATTCTTCGGATTAACAACTGGTTGTGTTGGAAGATTACTAGAACCCTGCTTCTGCATCTGGTTGACAATTGTAGCTAACTGTCCAATCTGAGTCTGCAGGTCCTGGATGGTTGCACTAACATTTTGTTGAAATTGGATATTGGTGGTGGCCATTTGCTTCATCAAATCCTCCAAGGAAGGTCCAAAACTGGCCTGCACAGGTTGTGCAGGTGTAGGTGCAGGTTGCTGGAACTGTGGCTATTGTCTAAAAGGAGGAGGTTGGTATTTGGTGGTGGCAGGCTGGAAGGGCTACTGTGGAGGTCTAAAGGGCTGCTGTTGTTGTGGACCAGGACCATACCTCAAATTTGGATGATCTCTCCAACCAGGATTATAAGTGTTGGAGTAAGGATTATACTGCTGTTGAGGTCTAAATGACTGGCCAGGTTGCATGGCAGAAACTTCAGCAAGTTGTTCTGTCTCTTGGAGAGTGAAGCATGCATCTGTGGGATGATCAGGCCCACAACAGATACCACAGAGCCTTGGTTGATTAGCTGTCATCACATTCTGTTGTTGACCAATAGCAAGTTGTCTCACAAGGAATGTCAACTCTGTCAATTTGTTCTCCAATCTCTGGTTATCAGCAACCATAGAGACATAAGCTTCATTTGCAGCCATCACCTTGGATGTTGCAACTCTAGCACCAAATTATTGATAGTTAGCTGCCATGTTAGAAATCAACTGCCTTGCAGCAAGAGTGGTCTTGTCCATCAGAGCGCCTCCACTAGTTGCATCTATCATACTCATATCCATCAACATCAATCCTTCATAAAAATACTGAATCAGTAATTGCTCACTGATTTGATGGTGAGGACAGGTAGCACACAGCTTGTTGAATCTCTCCCAATACTCATACAAAGACTCTCCAGGGAATTGCCTTATGCCACAAATTTCCTTCCAGATTGATGTTGTTCTAGAGGCAGGGAAGAATTTCTCCAAGAATTCGAATCATCATTGTTCTCAGAAATTTATCCTATTATGAAAGTTCATTCAATCTCATTAGAAGCAACTCAATCGACTTAACCCTAAATTGATTGAAACCACAACCCAACTGAAATATCATCCAATTAATCTGTGATTGATATTCGAAATTAGGAAATGAATCTATAACCTAATCCATTTTCAATCCTAAACGCATTCATAATCATGAAAACAGAATAGCAATTGAAGAAGAAGATGAACATTCAAATAGAATTCAAAATAGCAAACCAGAACTCAAATTCTCCTTGTGCTTGGGTTGGATCCTTGGATTGATTGAGGATTTAGCCTTCCATGATCATCATCAATGAAAGCCCCATGGAATTATTGCACGAAAATGAAAGAACAGAAAAATGAAAATGAAGAACAATGAAGAACAGTTGAGAGAAAATGAGAGCAAGGGTTTTGATCCTAAAAACTTAAAAGAAAGATATGTAAAACTGTTTTTATTAAATGAAATTGTGTGTCAAAATTTGTCCAATGTCACTAATATGTAGTGACTAAGTCTGAAGAAAAGAATGGGCCATCAACAAAACCCATCAATTCTAATTATTTACTATTTACAACCATAAGATTCAAATTTGCAGCGCAAGATTACAAGTGCAGAGGTGCTAACTTCGAAGCTTAAAATGACCCTCCAAATGACAGAATTGGCCTCAGGCTATTTCTAGTAAACTTGTATATCTTTTTGTTATCTTTCCAGGGACTCCTAGAACGCTCCATTTGAAGTTCCGTAGCACTCTATAGGCCCTGTACAAGTCAGATATGTTAAGTGAGCAAAAATCCGAAAATACGCTACAATTAGCAATTAAGCCCACTTACTTGCCTAAGACAAAAGCTGAATTAGAATAGGAAAATAAAGGTCCAAGAGATGTCAAATAGGCTAAGAAGGATAGAAAAATATTTAACTAAAAGCACTCCATCAACAATATCACAAAGAACATTATCATTATAAGCATTAATAGAAAAAGGAATAAGCACTTGAGAATTTACCACCACTTCTCCACTTTCACTAAGCCATTGTAGCTTGTATGGCCTTGGATGCTTTGTGGTTGGTAAGTGTAATTTTTCCACAAGTCTTGTACTAGCCACATTGGTGCAGCTGCCCCCATCAATGATAAGTGAGCAAACTTTCTTTTCAACTAAGGACCTTGTGTGAAAAATATTTTCTCTTTGGCTTTCCTCTTTTTCTAGGAAAAAATTGTTCAACATTCTCCTTACCATCAAGAGATCACCTGTAATACCTTGAATTTTAAGCATAGGATTAAGCTTGAGATTAAGAACCATAATCATGCATTAGAATCCCTTAAAGGAAGCTTAATGGAATGCATTAGGCAGTTTCGGCAATCTCGCACGATCCGCGTGGAGTCTCGCGCGATCCGCGCGGGAAGCTTGAATCAGGCCAATCCTTGCGGCCATTTCACGCGATCCGCGTGGGTATGGCGCTACTCGGGTGGGTGGTTCGAATCTGTGGCGCGATCCGCGCGGAACCTGGCGCGAACCGCGCGGGACTTTCGGGTCAGTTTTATAAATAGCTTGTCTTGGACGAAAATTGAAAGGAAAAGAGAGAGAGAGAGGGAAGCCATTGATGGACCGTTGAGCTTTATATCTTCTCCATCTTTGATCTAAACACCTCTGACCCAACTGAGAAAGTGTTCAGAGCCTCGAGATAAGCTAGAGACCCAGCTTTATTCTCGACAAGAGGCGGTAAACGACGAGATCAAGATTTCTAAGGGAGTCCATGGAATCGATGAACCAGAGGCAAAGGAGGCTTTGATTGAGCGATCTACCTTAGGGAAAGTGATTCCCTGGTGTGTCTTGACTGCACAGAGGTAAGAAACTCGAGCCTTAGAAGTTGGTTCTGTGTTTGGGTTTTTGGTTGGATTTTGAGTATCTTGAGAGGTGTTTTTGGAGGTGTTAGAGCCGTTATTAAGCTTGGACTCTGTAGAGTTTTGTGTTCAGGGGGTTACTTTGATGAAGTTAGAGCCTTGAGTCATCATTATTGATGAAGTTTGATTTTCGCTCTGAGTATGTATGAGCAGAGGTAAAAGGCTGATTATTTGACTAGTATGAACCTTAGAGCAGTTGACAAAGTTGCTCATGAGATAGTATAGATATTGTTTGTGAGCTGGAATTGGTGGTAATGAGAAGCTTGAAGTTGATCTGGATAAAGCAGGGGTATGCTTTTATTAGCTTGATCAGAGTCTTAGTAGAGGCTCTGGAGCCTTGTGTAGGCTGAGTAGGATCCTTCTGAGGGTCTGAGAATCACTTGTAAAGTGATTGTTATGAGTTATGTGGAAGGAATTGTAGTTTCCTTTCGATCTAACGGCTTAGGACCGTTACTGATACATTGTGTAATTGTTTTATGTAGGACGTGAGCTTGATAGTTCTAGTGGTGGTGACCACGAGGCCGGGAGAGCCGATATTTTGCTTAGAGCAGGTAAGCTGTTGGTTCTTGCATGTGCGTCCTTTACTGTGTTTTGCCATGATCCTAATAGGGTGATGGTTATGTTGTGATGATATGCATGTATATGGAAATTGTATGTTGTGTGATTGACTACTGAATGGTGTGTTGTACCCTGTGAAAGGGCAATTGATGTGAATTGTTATGGAATGCTTGATCTGTGAGCTGCACCCTGAGATGGGTGGTTGATATGTATGGCTATGGATTGCCTAGCTTATGACCTGCATTGTTAATTTTTGAATCCTATGGTAGTAGGATAGATGAGATGAGATTGAGTAAGACCTGATGTGAGATGTTCCTGTGATATAGACGTAGCCTCCCGAATGGAGATGTTCCTATATCTACAGATGTAGCCTCCTCAGGCAATTGTATTGAGATAGATATGAGATGTTCCTGCGATATAGATGTAGCCTCCTGGTTGGAGATGTTCCTATATCTGCAGATGTAGCCTCATTATAAAGAGATGTTCCCGTTATATAGATGTAGCCTCCAAGCGGAGATGTTCCTATATATATACGGATGTAGCCTCTGATAGATGTATTGAGATCCTGCCATGAGATGTTCCTAGTATATAGATGTAGCCTCCCTGGGCGGAGATGTTCCTATATACATAGATGTAGCCTTTGCAGGATAGTGATGTATGTGATGAATGGCTGTATGCCATGAGTATAGCCTGATTGTTGTTAGGTAGATGTGCATTGATGGTGCATGATGATTGACTGAGTGATTCACTGATATTGATAATGATTGATGTGATATACTATTTCCATGTATATGTGTGAAAGTGAACCAAGGGAAGGAAATACCTTCAAGGGCCCTGAGTTTACTGGGATTTTATATCTCACCCCTTGTGTGGGGCTTATGTTTTGCAGGTGAATCATCAGGAGGAGCTGATAGATCCCAAGGCAAGAAGCCTGTGCAGGGATAGCTTTGTTCTGGAACCTTAGGCATAGATGACATGAGCATGTGGCTCTGATGTTTTATGTTTTGCCTTTGGTTTGGTTTTGTTGTACCCTGAGGGGATATATTTGTACAGTTTTGTACTTAAACACAAATTCTATGTATATTCACCATATTATAGAGTACAATGTTTATGATAGTGACTTTTGATGACGTCACTCTTAAGTTATGCTTCCAAACTGCTTAAACTCTGATGGTTTTATGTGTGATTATTGCTTATGTTTGGTAATGACCCTGATGATTGAATGGGGCGTTACATCACCCTCTTCGGCCTCCACAAGTGTAATTTCTTCTTCTTCATCACTGGAAAAATGATTTGAGTCACTTGAAGACTCACTCTTTATGCCTTCATCCTCAAGCAAAATCATAATTCTCTTGTTGGGACATTGGGAAGCAATGTGACCCTTGCCAAGACACTTAAAACACTTGACATTGCCTGATCTTGTGGGAGTTGGGTCCAGTTTTTTTTCTTGAGCTCTCCACCTTTTCTTCTTTATTTTTTACATGAGAAACCTCCCTTTTAGGATTGTCCTTCCAGCTGGAAATGGCAGCCTCATTGGTCTTGGAAAAGAAAGCTTTTCCTCTCTTTAGTTGTTGCTCCACCCTTTGACCTTTATGGATTAGCTCCTCAATTGTAGCATAAGAATGTAGCTTCATCACATCTTGAATTTCTCTATTCAAGCCATGAAGGAACCTAGCTATTGTTTCTTCTTGAACCTCCACAATTTCAGCCCTTATCAACATCAATTCCATTTCCTTATAGTAGTCATCAACACTTTTGTAGCCTTGGAAATGTCTTTGGAGCTTATTGTGGACTTCTCTTTCGTAATAAGTGGGAACAAATCTTCCTCTCAAGCATGCCTTCAAGTCATTCCAACAATTTACTGTTTGCTCCTCATCCTCCCTATGTCCATTTGAATTTGGTTCCACCACACCAAAGCATAGCCACCAAATTCTAGAGTTGTTAGAATCACTTTCTTTTCTTCCTCAATTTGTTGGCATGAGAAAATTTGTTCTACTTTCATCTCCCACTCAAAGTACTCTTTGGGATCATTATTGCCAAGGAACTTTGGAATTTTTATCTTCACTCCATTCAATCCTTCATTCCTCCCATCTTTCTCTTCTCTCCTCCAATCTTACTCATCCCTATTTTGCCTTCTAGGATTGTGTCTCCTATTATTTTCTCTTCTATTATTTTTTCTCCAATCTCCCCCTCTCATCTTCATAATTTCCTCCATGAGAGGAAGGATACTCACTCAACCTCCTACCACTATGAGCCTCTCCATCCACACTACCCATTGGATGACTCCTTCTTTGGGTCTCCCTTTGTAACTCTTCAAACCTTGCATCCATTTTGGTTTGCAAGTCTTCCATTTATTTTGTCATGGCTTTCATCAACCTAGAGGTCCTAGGTGACAAAGCCTCATCTCCTATTGAGCTCATCCTTCAAAAAAAAATGGTTAGCAAAAACACAAGTATATAAAGAAATTCTCACCACTCTCTAAGTGTTTGTCACTCACACTCTTGTTTGCACACTTAATCTAGACTCTTTCTATAATGTTCTCGCTTGCCTTTTTCCACTCTTGTTCTTAAGCAAAAAATTCTAATCAAATCAAGCTTCTTTACTATAGTGAAATAGGAAATAATTCTAGGCTAGACTCAAGAGTCCAAGACCAAGAAAACTCTAAGACAAAACCTTGGAATTTTAAGAGACAAGCAACAAAATCAAAAATTTGGAAAAGCACAACTCAAATTGGAATTGAATGAGACAACTCAAGGATTTTATGGGTTGTACCAAACTGTACAAGTAGGATATGCCAAGTAAATTCAATTGCTAGAAGCCAAATTTCATAAAATTTGCATGTCATACAAGTTCACTTAATTTTGTGGTTCAAAGAAAATTTTGGAACTTGTAATTTTGTAACTTTGATTTGCTTCTAAATTCTGTTTTTCTTTGTATTGTTCCAGCCACAATTCAATAATTTGTTTGGTTGTCCATAATTGTTTCTCTTTTGCACTTTGATTATTTCTTTCACAAAAATTTTTCAGCTTTTGTTTTTCTTTTGAACTAGTTCACAAATTCTTAAAGGAAATTGAATGATTCATGAAAATGATGTATAACAATTGCAAAATTTGCTTCTAACAACTCAATTCAGTTTAGGCATGAGAGTATAATCAAAACAAGTGGTCATACAACACAAAAAACACTACAAACAAAAGTTGACAAGAATCAAAGCTAGAAATTTACAAAATTTTCAAGAACAAATGAAGAACATAAGGACATGAAATCACAAACAACTTGAATAAAACACCTAGGGTAGGTGGCAGAATTAACCATAAAGCCAACCCACCAGAATTTTGCACAAAAACACAACAACACAAGGAATTACAATGGATTTTCAGATTTTTGAATGCTGCATCCTGGATGAACCCATTAGCCATTAGTTTATCCAAATCTTCCTTGCAATGAAACCCAATCTTCAAGCAAACTTCAAGAACACACAAGTTGTCCAAGCTTTCACAAAAATGTATGACTAGAAGCTTTCTTTAATGGCAACAATGGAAGATGGAATAGAGGTTAGATATGAAGGTGGAAGACACCATGGAGAAGCTCTCCAATAAGTATAGGAAGAATCACCACAGTAGCTTGAAGCCATTGATAAGAAACAAGAGGTTCTTGCACAAGAACAAGAGAGAAACTCTCACACAAATTTTAGATTTGTATTAATGAACCAAAGTTAGTTTAAATTTAGTCTTGGGCACCTTATAAAGGCCACAAAATTACAAGCTAATGCACATGAAATGACAATTCAAATGAAGCTTACAGTGCACACTAAAAGAACCTAATGCAAGCTTAATGAAGCTTGTGGTGGAAGCTTCTCCTAAGTGACCCTTGGTTGTCCCAAACACTATTGGCTATCCCATTTTTGTAAAAGGTGCAGTATTTTTAGCTTCTAAGTGCAGCCAACTAATTTACTAAGTTGCTACACAAATTACACACAAGTGTACCTACACCTTTTTACACAATTGCACTAAAAAGCCTTTTTATTGTTTCTACTTTTGCTTCTAACAAGTATTGAATTTAATTGGAATTAAATTAAACTTGAGACATTAAAATCCAACCCTTGTTATCCTTGAGTTGGTGTGCTTCATGCTTGTCCAAATTAGCCTTGATATGGTCTTGAAGTGCTTGGGTTCTACACTACTAGAAAAATTGGTTTTAACATCGCTAAGTTATCATTGGTTTTCTTAAAAATCGATGTTAACGAAAATGTGGTGGCAAATTCGTAATTAACAGGACCTGGTTAACATCGATTTTCTTAAAAATCTGGAAAACCGATGTTAACGTCTTCCTGTTAACAAGAAGACGTTAACATCGATTTTCCAGATTTTTAAGAAAATCGATGTTAACCAGGTCCTGTTAATTACGAATTTGCCA
>PYAF01001407.1:793653-826344 GCA_007407185.1 Glycine tomentella | reverse complement strand
CTGTTATATCTTTTATTTGTTATCTCTTTTTTTGCTATTTGTTATTATTATTTCCATTTCCTTTTTTTTCTTTTTTTTCATTTTCTTTATTTTCTCTTTTTTTTATCATTCATCATTTTTTTTTAATGTACCCGGACAAAATTAGGGTATGACAACCATGATCCAAGTTGAACGATTTCATGATCTTAATTGGATTGGTATAGGTCAGGACGTTAAATAGTTGAGATTAATTAAAATATTATTATTTTTGAAAATAATAAAAAAATCAGAAAATAAACAATACAATATGAAATATTAAATTAAAAATACCATTCCATAGCTAAAGCTAAAAAGAAAAAACGAGAATACCAATTGTTAAAAATCTTAAAAAGAAACAAAAATAAGAGAAAAATTAACTACCTCAAAGAGTCTAGAGCAGCTTATTATCTCATCCAAAGGTTTATTTGTGATGTGAGTTTTTAGGTAATTAAAAAAGAAACAATTTATACATAATGTTGAACCAATTCTACATATCTTGATTGAGTATAAGTGAGTATCTATGCAATAAACATTATAGATAAGTTAGTTATAATTATTATTACTAATATTAGATATAGGTTGAATTGAGTTGAGTTGTGTGACTATAAATTGATTAGTCAAAACGATGGAATCAATATAAAGTCACGATACAACAGAGTTATAATTGAGTAGAGTTAAGTTAACGGAATTTGTAAATTTACCGTATCCGCTTACACCCTTAATCTGCTACACAATTTTACTTTACAGATTCCATTTCAGAATGTAAGTGCTAATACACTGACTGACCACTCTTATTTTCCAGGTGCCGCTATATATCTTTTCCTTATTTGCTCGCCCTTTGCCCTTTAATTTCTTCGGCCCTGAGACTTATCCTTTCTTTAGGCTCCTTGTGACTCCTTTAGCTAGCCATGACATATGTGTCATTTTCACATAGTTAGAACATAGGTCCACCAAGTTAGATTGCAGCTATCATTCATATTACATATTTGTTCGAATATTAGATATTCATGTATACTACCACTTTTCATATCTATGCGTAATCATTATTATGTATCTACGCAGATAATGGCCCTTTAATTTTTATTTGGGCATAAATTTAAGTGGTAAAGGGATGAAGAGGAAAAAAATATGTAGGAAAAAATTATTAAGTCGATACGAGAGATCGAATAACAATCATTGTTTGACACCTTAGATTTTCTCAGCCGCCAACATCTTATTTTTTTATACTTTTTTTTGACAGAATTAATTTATTTTTTACAGAAAAATGATTCATGAACACTTTGTGTTAATTAATAAGATATAAAAGATTAAATAGGTAACTAGTTAATAAAACGTGAAAACTAAAATTTCAGTTACGATTTAAAAAAAAAAAATGAGATAAATTATAATGTGAAGTCGAAAGATAAAGCCATAAAAAGCAACGGAGACTAAGAAAACCTATACTAACTATTTGTATATGATGTTATAAATAACTTAATGAAGAAAACGTAAAAAAATGTGCAAATATATATAAATTTTATGCAAGCATATTCAGATGGATGGATAAGGAATTGTCGATAGGAGAGATGGAATAACTATCAAAGGAAGGAAAGTAGTCTCTTGTAGGGCTCACACGGCATGGTAGTAATCGCGTGACGCGGACACAGGAGACAGTGTCTTATTAGTCCATGCTTTGTCTGATGTGTGATGTCTTGGTCTTCTTATAATGGATGACACCTGCTATTTCTAGTTTAACTTCAACGACGTGGCTACAAATGAATAAAAATACTTCACAAGGATGAGTCCCTACCAGGACCAAGGAATGTAGTGATGATTTTCCCTCCACACATATTTTTGAAGAAAAAACCAAGAAACAGCAGCATGAAGAGAAATATGTGTATGGTCTACATATATATTATGTAATTAAAGCTCGCATGGATTAACCGGGTCCATCTTAAAGCTAGCTAAATCATATCTGCCAGCAAAATTTATAGGCGCATCATCAGGCGCGCCGGATTCTTCTCCACCAACATTCTTATCCCTCTTAGGCCCTAGCAAACATTTTATGACTTTATTAGGTCAGACTTAATCATTGAATCTGCTGCACAAGGGTTTCAGGCAGCACTAGGAAAGTAAATCATGGCAAATGATGATTTCTTTGCTTTTCTATGTTCTTAGAGTACGTAGATACTCATTAATAAACAAAAAAAATATATATTTATTATAAAAATTACAATAGAGTTTCAATTTTTTTTATAAATAATATAATTTTATGTATTTCAATAAAAATATTTTTTTCCTAATAATTAATTTCTTAACGAATATGCTAAAAACACGAATTAGTATTTGTTTTTACTGAAATGGATTATAATTGCCACTTCACACAATAAATATCCTGTGACTGATACCATTATGGTGAGAGGCAACGAATTTTCCATTGATTAATTCTTCAGCTTGGCCCCCGAAAGCCTTCTTTTCTTACTTTGTAGCCGTTGATAAATTTAGACACAGCAAAGGAAGTGTAAGAGCATTAGAGCACCAATAACCTCACTACACAATGATCATGAAATTGAACAAATTATTATCTATCGTCAAGAGATCACCAGAAAAGTGTGTGCATAACATGATTGCAGGGTAATATGCACAATCTAACCCGTCAAGGAATAATAAACCTTTTGCTATCAAAATGGTTTGGTTTTCCAAAAAAAGAATCAACCACACTCAAAATACATGATGCTATCTAGTTTCTAATATGACTCTAGATAACATGATTACAATAGCTCAGTGGCTGAATAGAAGGACAATCGATCTATGAGAAGATGGCGCTTCTTTTGGAAATTTGGTCCACGAACAACCGAGTACAAAAATAAATGGAATTTTATCGAAATCTGTTTCTATATTTGTTCTCTTTGAAACAAATTAATGCGGCTTAAGTATATGTTGTAACTGAGATTTCTGTTTTCGCACTCTTTCTTCCAAAGGGATGATGACCTTGGAATTGATCTTGGGAATGCCTCGTGGCCATTCTATGCATCCTTTCATCCCACGAGTTATGTGCGGATTCACAGACTCTGCAGAGTTTGGTTGTCCCAGTAATTCCCATTGTCTGAAACTTCTTTCACCCGAACCTTTGCCACCGCTCTTAACTGCATTTCTTGCGAGTCTCCCTTTACGCTTACCAATTTTTGAATCTTGTGACTTTTGTTGTGCCACAGAATCAGAGTGTAGGTGACAACCATCCTCTGCATTTTCACAACATTCTAATCCATGAATGTTTTGGTTAGCATTATTGTTGAGGCAATGATCTTCGTCAAGACTTACAATGTGGACGGCGGATGAGGGGCCAATGAGATTGGAAGGGTAGTAGGGTTCAACTTCAATCACTCTTTCCTTAATTTTGATCACATCAAAAACATCATTTGACTTGGCCAAGTCACATGAAAGTTCAACATTGAGTGATTCAGCTGCCTGTTTAACCAACTGAGCGTCCATGGCGCCCAGTTCATGACCCCTTGGGCTCAAGAAACTTTGCAGAAGCGCAATCAAATGGATCATGTGATTATACTTATCTTCCAGGGCAATCTTCGCGTCGAGCAGCTTCATTTGGAAGCTCTCTTCACGCAACAGCCCTGCTATGTGAAACATGTTCCTCTCATCCTCCATTTCCACGCGAATTCCCTCCAGCCTAGCCTTGTCTTCTCCTATTTGCATCGCCAATTCGTTGCACACTTGCTCTATTATTTCTCTTTTCCTCTTTTCCTCCTTGTAGTTAACCATAAATCGATTGGCATATAGTTTTGCTTCGGCAAGCTCATGTACCAATTTGGCATTCACTGATTCCATTCTCTCTCTACGTCTCCTTTCCCTGGCTAACTTATCCTTCAAGTCCTCGAGCATCGCTTGATTCTTGTTGAATTCACGACGCTTCCAGAGAAGCTTTTCAGCTTTGAGCTTGTTAATGCAGGTTTGAGCACGAAGGAGTTCTGAGTCACCACCACCTATTAATTTGGTTTCTCTAAGAAGCTTCCTGATAGGAGTGTTGGCGCGTTTAGTACCTTCTTGCGCTGTACGCTTGACACGTGGCGGAGAAGATTGAAGCTGAGGACAGGGAGCAGAACTTAATTAGAAGTTCAAGGTAATGGAACTAACATGGTGCAGATATATAGATAGATCATAGATGGTAAGGTAAGGTTTATGTGTTAGTGAATACTGATATTGTTTTGGAGATTGAAAGGAGAGAATATTGAGAAAGTGAAGAATAGAATATACCTTGGGCGAGAAAAAGCACAAGTGCCATAAGCGCGCTGCAAGCTTTCTGGCGGAAAGGTGAATTTTGGGGGAGCTGCGGCGGAAATTGACGGAAATTGAAGGAATTGGGTGTTTGCGAGTGTTCATTTCGTTGGGCAATGTGTGACGGTGCATGCGCTATTTTTTTAATATTTATACATAAAATGAACATGGGAAATTTCATTTTTATTTCTAGTTAAAAAATAAAGCACACAACTACACCCAGCTCCCGTTTCACCGTATAACACTACGGGTGACTCGTTTCCTCCAGCTAAGACTAAGACTATCAAATTGAACAAGATCATGATAAAATATCTCTCATTTTAGGAATTTTTGTCCAAACGAAATTTTGACGTTGCAGGATGTGTTTGGTTTAAAGAATAAAAATAAAGAAGATGAAAATATTTTAAAAAATTAAAGTAAAATATAAAAATGTGATTTTTTTTATAAAAAAATTCTCTCTAATATTATTATTTTTATCTAATCAAACACACTATTAATCTTTCTTCCTTTTTCAATGAAAAGCATATGGGAGTGATAACTCCCGTTCCCATGCCAATTCTAAATGGCAACTACTGGTTTCATTATGGCAGTAGATTTTCAAATGAAATATAATAATAATATATTAATATCTTCTTATTTTAAATATTTTATCAATACTTTTTATTTCTTATTATTTTTCTTTTCTTATCACGTTATAAATCTTATTATACTTATGTTTCTCAATCTAAGTGTCTAACACCAAACATTTTCCTTTCAAACGTGGCTTTTTATTGACTTTTGCTTAGACTGGAATATGTCTTATAAGGAAATCTATACTTAGCCACGAAGGACCATGCATATTATTCTTTTCCTGTACCTATGGCATCTTATTTTATTGATGTATATCGAGTGGAGTAAAATATGTGTACCTTTCTCTGATTCTTCCTTCCCATCCATCATCTGTGTAATTGAAGGCAGAGTGGACAAGCCTAATCAACTTTGGTATTAATTCTTTGATATTATGCTTTTTATGTGTGTACTTGGGATTCTCCAAATTGCATGTGGCTACTAATTTCGATTTATTTTTACCATAGGCGTTAGTAGACAGTAGTAGAGTGGGTAGAAAATTAAATAGAAGAGGTTATCTGACGCAGAAACAACTGCTAAATTGTCGCTAAAATTAATTCCGGAAGATTGAGATTGATACATTAGCTTTTTGAGATATTAGAGAGCTAATTAAATCTGCACATATTATACGACTTGAATGTAATGTAGTTGAAGTATTCAGTGTTTTCTAGTTTGGGGTTGGCCATTCCCAATTAACAACATGAAGGTTCTTTACGGAGCTGTCGTTTGGGGATAGTCCCATACCTCGCATTAATTGAAAATCAAAGTTCAGGTGTTACCAGTGTTATTGTGATTATTGATAACGATGAAGTCGCCTATGATTTTGGTGATCGGTGCAACCCGAAAGTATTGCTAACTAACCAGTATCTTATTGTGCTCTTTCCATACCTTATTTGGGTCTTATGGTGTCCACTTGTTTCATGATTGCAGCATGCTTCCAAATGTGGTTTTTACTTGGATTACATTAATAGCATTGCCTTTTTGAGATATAATACTATAAATACTTTCTCTCTTCTTAATTATATAAGATTTTTAAAAATTTGTTTATTCTTTTTTAATTATAAGATTTTTTTTCTATTTTTAGATGTATTAATTATTTTTCCCATATTATTTTTATTTAATTATTCTATCTTCAAATATTAATGAAAAATAATTAAGTTTACTGAAAATAAAAAATAATTTTAAAATGATAACACAAATAATTGACATATTTAATATGATTAATTATTTTTTTAAAAAGTATGAATTAGTTAGAAGAATCTTATAATTAGAAATAGATGAAATATAATATATTATGTTAGAGGCGAATCATTACACTGTGATAAAATTATATGTTGGTGGTTTATTAACAATGAGTTACACTTAAGTTTTTTTTAGAGAGCTAAATTTACACATGGAGATAAAACCAACACGATATATGCCTTGAATGTAATGTAGTGAAGTATTCAGTGTTTTCTGGTTTGGGTTGAAGAGTCTTTGTATATGGAGCTGTCCTCTGGGATACTCCCATACCTGACATTAATGAAAAAAAAAGTTCAGGTTATTTTTTATAGTGAAAGGGATGAAATTAAAGCACGCAAAAATAGTTTTGGTCAGTGCCACCCCAAAATATTGCTAAACAGATCAGTCTCTCATTGTGCTATTTCCAAAATATTGGTGACTACTTAGTTCTGCTAGTCACCAAATAAATGCAGGACAGCCTGATTATTGGGTTCTGCCATGTGCCCATATATTTGCTTATAAATGCGAGAAACAATCAAATATGGGCCTGTTTAGATGTTAGCTTTTCTAGAAGTATTTCTAGAAGAGAAAAGTAAGAAGAAAAAAATGAAATGAGCTTTTCCATAAGTAAAAATAAGCTCTTCATTAGCTAATGTATAGATGTCATCTCATCTTTTAGAAAAGCTACATTGGTGAACTTCTACAAATTAACTAATGGAGAGTTTATTTTTATTTATGGAGAAGCTCATCTCATCTTTTTGCTCTTATTTTCTTCTTTTAGAAGTACTTCTAGAGAAACTTACCCAAACATACCCTATATTATATTATATTATGAGACTTTACAGACAGTTCCCACTCCTGTGGATCGAGAGTATTAAAATGTGTGTTAATGTGTTATAGAGAGTATTAAAATGTATGTTAGAACTCCTCTTTAATAAAAATATAAGTTTATAGCCTTTTAATTATGGTCATTTCTTTCACTTACTTGCTCATCAGCAGAATGAAAGACAGTGGATATATGAGTACCATATTGAATGGATAAATACATATACTTTTTTTTCCTCTGTTCACTGTAGTGCAATATACTTTTTTCTGTTCAGTGTACGTAGTAGTGCTGTATGCTGCTGAGAGCAAGGTTTGTTAATTGTTAGGTTGTTTTATCTCTTAGTGGTGGTATATATACACCACGTGAACCACTCTGTTTTGTTTTTGTGTGAGACGAATAATACAATTTAATTCTCCGTTATATATAAAGTTTTATTGTCTAAATGCGTTGATGGTACCAAAGCTCCGCTGCGCAACATGGCCACAAGCGCACTCTAATTTATCTGGTTTAAATCACTCACAGTTGTATAACCACTATTTCCACTGTGTATTTCAATCTGCTGATGAACTAATATCACTCTTTAATTTGCGAGTGTTATTATTATTGATTACTTGTTTTGAATTATCCCTTATGGTTGATTTTGAGATTTTACAAGATAAAATGAATATTTTGAGTAAAGTTTCAGAGTCGATAGTATGACTATGTACATAGTTTCATCCTTTAAAAAGTCTGAAAATCAATAATTTCATATTTAAAATTAATCAAGAATATAATATTAATTTTAAATTAGTTCGTGGTGACTTTAGAAGTTAAGGGAGAAGCAAAAATGCAAAATACCTTTATAAAGTTCATTTATAATTAAATAGTTACTCATAGTAAACTTGTTCACATTGAAATGGGCACATATTGTTTTTTTAATAGAGTTTTTTTTTGTATTAAAAGTTTAATTTGAATGCACTTGATCAATCAATAAAAAATCGTCACTAAATATTACATTTTAAAGTGATTATTATAAAGTCAACAAATTTAAAAGACATAATAATATATTATTAGAAAAAATGACAATATAATTTAAACAAATTGTATATGAGAAGAAT
Organism: Glycine tomentella; assembly: GCA_007407185.1. Classification (NCBI taxonomy): domain Eukaryota; kingdom Viridiplantae; phylum Streptophyta; class Magnoliopsida; order Fabales; family Fabaceae; genus Glycine; species Glycine tomentella. Next base: position 818,307 of record PYAF01001407.1, on the reverse strand, counting down.
GTATAACTTAGTATTGATAACTTAAGCCCGCTCATACGAATAGTGTAATTGTTTGGGAGAGATTTTACTTTTGTTAGAAAAATTATGCTTCACTAATAATAGTTCTAAAGAGTTTAGCCAAGTATGTGTGTATATATATATATATATATATATATCTTTAATTTAAACTTTTATGGAAGGACGTCCAAGTAACTACATACAGTTCGTTAATTCAGCCATAAATTTATGTTCATGCCTCAATATTCCAGTCTAAGTTATGCTTGGTACCAGTTTCGTTTTGTTTACTTCGGTCATTTCAATAGACAAATCCCAGATTAAAAAACATGTGGAAAGCCTGTAGACGTTTTGACTGACCATTTTATATATGTGGTCCAAGTGTCCAACTTAGACTTTTTCATTTTATAAACTATTCATAAGTTCATATACTATATTCATCCGACAAATTCTTTTTATTAAGGCGCGCGCTCATCATTGATGACCACTACAGAAAAGGAAGAGTATTTGGAAAATATTAAAGTTCACTATATTACGACAAATGACTATCATTTATACATGTATATAACTATTAAAAAAAAAAAAAAACTCATAACTTTAAACTGTTTTATACATGGGTTGAAGTGGTAATTCCTGATCTGTTTGGATAGAAAGATGACACAGGCAAATGGTGAATGATGTTTGGATTGATATAAGAATAAGAATAATAATAAAGAATAATTCAATAACCAATGATGCTTATCTATATCGAAAGAGACATGCTCTCGTTGGCGTCGCAAATCATACTCATGGCATCTTTATCATACCAAGTCGTTCTCTCCATGCAATTTGAGGGCTAAGTGTCAAATTTAAACCAATACTATTCAACTTAGGGAGGGAACTCTTTGAAAAGTCTAGCAATATTATTAAAATAAAAATTAAAATTAGTGATGAAATAATTTGACGTTAATTTTTTTGTGATTCCAGAATTACATAATGATGGAAAAAACAATTTTTTATTAAATTTAATCACTAATTAATCTTTTGTAGTGTATAATTTAACTTGAGACACAAATATGTCTAATACCCCTAGCCAGGGACAAAGACAAGAAAACCATGAAAGGCAGTAGAAATTCATACCAAGTTAAATAAATTAAACGAACAAACTAAGTGATGGGATACTGATTAATGTATTAAAATTAAGATTAAATCATTCGGGTATTATTTGAATTTGATTTTTGATGAAAATAATTGTAAATCAAACTTTATTTATCTTTTAGCCAAATTTTAGATTAGTTAAAACACCTTTTTCCTTATGAACTGGAGAATTAACACCAAAATAATTAAAGGAGCAAAGTAACAAGATCATTTCGCATGCATTATGAGAAATTAATTGAAGGAAATCATAACATTAATTTTTTAACAAAAACTATATGCAGGAACCTTAGCCTGATAAGTTAACGGAAAGTAGAACTTATCAATCCACGTATTGCACATTAATTCCTGCACAGAGAACTCGTGTATTGTCTGCAGGGATCAATTTTAGTTATTAAAGATCCAAAAAGTGTATAAAGAAAAAGAAGCGTGAAAATATTAGCGTACTAACATGATTAGATATATATACGTACTTCTTTCTTAAGTTGTTATCTTTCTTTATTTGCAATTGGATATATATATATATATATATATATATATATATAGGTTTAAATATATTTTGTAATTTTTGATAGCTCGCAAATGTGTCATTCTTTTAATCGGTCAAAATATTTAAAAAAAGGGAAAGGAAAAAAAAAAAGACGTAGAAATATTTCATCTTTCTAAGCAGCTTCAAGTATTCATTTTAAATACAAATCTCATTAGGTAATCCGAACATTTATCTTTGCCTAAAGATCACCCTTGTGATTTACACTTGAAGATGCGATTAAAGGCAAACGGGAAGCCAAACATCCGAATTCCATTAGCATATATATGTACGTTCACATTCACTTGATTAGTGAATCCTAAAGATGCTACATTCACCCCTTACTTTCACGCTCGCAACTTAGTCGTACACGACATACACGTGTTATTTAAATTCATACAAACTATATTTGGTCAAGGAAGCCACCTTTGGGGCCTCCATGACCAGCAATGAGACTAGATTCATTCTAGATGCCGTCGTTAGAATTAAATAATATTACTCTATAGATAAACTAATCATCCACTTCCCTTACATCACCCTCTCTCTATATATAAGTATATGACTATCAAGTTATAAGCCTCCCACCTCACAAACTTCATTTTTCTGAGACTTAAATAACACATAGCATCTTTATTAATTACATACATCATACTAAGAATTTTAAGCAATCATCAACAAATCATAGATTACATTCTTTCATCTTTGTGAAAATATGGGAAACTGTTGTGAGCCTGCATCATCAATGGGCTGGGACGGCGAAGACTGGAGTGATTTGACAACGTCCAAGAAGACAAGATCAAACAAGGTGTTTGACGAAACTCATGCTCATGGCAAAGTGAAGAAGAAGGAGAAGCTTATGGGAGCGCCAAGAGCTTCTCCTGATGCCAATGGTAAGGCAACAAAGATAAGGATTTCAAAGAAAGAGCTGGCAGAATTGTTGGAGAAGCAAGTAGGGAGAGCTTCTTCAGAACAAGTTCTGCTGCGCTTAATAAAGGCTAGAAGACATCATGATTCTCGTCATGGATTGTGGAGTCCCGACCTAGAGAGTATTCCTGAGGTTAGTTGATTCAACATGGGATCGACTAATAGTGCTCAAGGATTTATTGAATATAAGTGTAGATGGATTGAGAAGGTCGATCTTTTGCACCAATAATTGTATAGAACATCTAAGAAATCCAGCTTTCTTTTCCCAACCTTTTCATGTAAAATAATAGGACAGGAGTTACGGGATTTGTAATTAATTCTTATAAATAAATAATTAGAATCCATTTAGATATACTCATCTCTACTCTAGAGTGACAACTCTGGGATTTTAACCCCTGGCCTTGCACGTAAAATTCAGTTGTGCGTGGTTACAATCCATCTCTATTGAGATCAAGCATTGTTGAATATCTAGCAATAAACTATATATATTTTGATAAAATATTTGGAAGTTATAAAATTAATTCATTCAATTATAAATTATTTTTACAATTTGTAATTGAATAAATTACACTCTCCCTCGATAAGAGAGTGATATATTTAGAGTCTGTTTGGATACAAGATTAAAAGTGTTTTTGAGAACTTTTTTATCGAAAAAAATACTATATTTTTAGTAGAAAAGTTCTCAAAAGTACTTCTGATTTTTATGCTCTTAGTATATACTATAGTAAATCAACTAGTAAGAAATTATTTCACTTTAATAATTGGTTTAGAGTTTAACTTTTGAATATACATTTAAATTAAATAATCGAAGGGATTACATATATACGTGGAGAGGATGTTGTAATATAAGTCTGTTTTAATGAGAATGAGCCTTTTACTTAGGGTTTTAAGCTTTTCTTCAAGTAAGTAACTTTATAATTTTATTTATATAGAAAGAATTAAAAAGAGACAACTAACATCGCTACAAGAAGAGGAAAGGAGACACCTGAAGTGTCATTCAAAAGAATAACTGAAAGCGGGGGGGAGGCCGCATGATCAATAAGTGACAAATCAGCTCCTCTGTTTGCATCACATAAGAGGACAAATCATTGAGCTCTAGCTGCTCTTTGACTTTATTGACTGGAACGCGTCCTCCCATAATGTATCATATATATAATATATTGGTATTGAGTATTCAAACAACAATCGAAGAAACAAAAAAAAAAAGAAAGAAAAAAAAATTCAGTATTGATTCTGGTTCATCCCATGTAAATTAAGTTTAATATAATTTTTATTTATATTTTTCTCACACTATTACAATGTACTTAAATTACAAAAAAAAATATAAACTTAAAAATTTTAAACACCATAATTATGTATTATTTATGTTCCTAAATCCAAAATACAAATAATAAATCTCAAATCTACAACAATACCCAGACCTCAAAATATGAGTAAAGATCGTATATGTATCATATTCATATGCACCACAAGAGAGCAATCCTCCCATGATGGCCAGCTTTAAAGAATTATTGAAGGCCACACACAGTTCGGCCCAAACAGCATTTTGTAAAATATACAAGAAGGTGTATTCCACCAAATATATATTCTTAAATTTTTTGAGTAATATATTTAGTTTTCTGTAAAAAAAAATGTAGTAATATTTATTTTAACAGATATTATCCTTGTATATTCATGAATTTCGTACCGCACAAATGTTTCGTATTAGATAACATCACTCTTCTTTTTAACGCGCACTCATCATTGATGACCACTACGGAGACGAATTAATATTTGGAAAATGTCACTTTCCTATCTTTTGTACACACATATATAAAAATAATAAATCTTATCTATGTGTTGAAGTATGAAGAGGTAACACCTCATCTGTTTGGATAGAAAGATCGACAGAGGCAAATAGGGAATTATGATGTTTTAATTGAGATAAGAATAATAATAACAACAATAGAGACAATTCAATGGCCAAATGGCCAATGATGCTATATATATACTGAAAGGGACATGCTGTCGTTGGCATCGCAATTTCTTTTATATGTATTAACATTTTCTTTTTTCGGGCCAGTCCTCTTATTTCTCTACTTTCTGTCTTTCACTGTTTGATAGAGTTTATCAAATGCCATTCGTTTTTTAATTTGGGCGGCTGTAAAGTTTAAAACAGTACTATTAGTGTTTAACTGTTAAATTACAAATAAAATAAAATAATTCTTAAAATAATTTAATTCTTTCTCAATCATTGTGTATATATATAAAGTTAAATGTAATTTTGATTCTCCTATTTTTAAATAGAGATATTCAGTTCTCATATTTTTTAAAATTCATAAATTTTGATTTTTTTATTTTAAAATTAACACATTTAGTTTTCAATTTAGTAAAATCTACTATTTTGATCCTCTATTTGACGGTTAAGAAATTAATGTTGATTATGACATGAATTAAACAAATTATTTTGTGTTAAATTATTAAATTTGGACCACATTAAATTAATTTTTTACCAACCAACTCTTTAAATTTGATTAAAAGATCAAAATCATGAATTTTATAAAACACAAAGACTACATAATGGAGACTAAAATTGAGGATTTAGAAAAATAAGAGAATTAAATGTTGATATTTTAAAATAGAAAGTAAAAATTGTATTTAAAAAATATGAGACTAGAATTGTATTTAAGTCATATATATTTAAGATAAAATATTTCTTTTTTAATATAATTTATTTCATATTCAATATTCAATAAAAAAAAAACCTTAAACAATTTTATTAAAAGATACAAATCAACCATTGATAAGTCACACACACATATATATATATATATATAACCAACCACTCTTTTGTCATAAAAAAATATTTTAAAGATATTATGATTTATGATAACTTAATCATTTTTATAATAGAAATAAAAATCTCATTTTTCTCTCTTATCTCACGAATTTTCTTTTTTTTTCCCTTCACAAATTTCTCTCCCCTGGTTCATTTCTTAAACAATAATTTTCCTTTCTTTTCTCATCATTAATTTCTCTGTTATTTGTCATCCTCTTGCGTATAAACACACTTCTAAAATTTGCGAACTTCATTTTCTTACGCATTCATTCTCCTCTCTCATCTCATTTTTTTTTAACACTAGTAATGATATTTCTGATAATTATTTCTATCATTAATTATGGAATCGATATCAAATTATATCGATGTAATTTTAATAATTATTATATTATTTTTATAATTTAATATAAAATATAATTTTTATTAATCTAATCGTTGAATTATATTTACATATTATCAAGATTATTTATATTAAATTTTATCAAAATTGAACAATAAAAAAAATTAAATAATTCATATTTTAGTATATTATGTCAATTTTAATTTATATAAACGAGCTAATAAATGATTTTAGATTAATATAATATTTATCTATGTGAAATAGACTCTCAATCTAAAGATGAGTTCTAAGAAAACATTATCAAGTTAAAAGTTATAAATTGTGTAATAGTTATAAAAATCATATATTGACTGTAAAACATTTTACACAATCATTTACTCGCAATCCAATATATATAATAAGTTTATTAGCTTTTAAAATAATTATTTCAAAATAATTTAAATTATAATTTATGATTAGATTAAAATATAAAGTTATACTGTTGTTGCACATTAAACTCTTTTAAAAAAATAACAATTGCTTACGTACTAATAATTTGGTTATTGATATATAAAGACTATTGAAAATTTTCGCGCCAATACTATTACCAACAACTGGGCTTCAATAAGAAAACTTCATATGATATAACCTAATCGAAGAAAATAAATAAGAAAGAAAGTTAATCGAAAAGAACTTATCAATCCATGTGTTGCTCATTCCGGCACAGAAAACTCGTATATAGTCTGCAGTGGAATTTTAATTCTAAAGCACCAAAAAAGCATATAGAAATGAAGTGGGAAAATATTAGCGTATACTAACCTGATTACATACTTCTTTCTAAATTTATTTATAGGAGCTAGGTGCAAATTAATGGAGAATGAAGCACAAGATATGCTCATACTCACCCTAAAAATAGGACAAGTACACATGCTTTGCTTTAGTACTGGTTATACTAAGTGGCCTAATATTTGCTAGCTTGCTTATCCAGACAAGTGCATAATGCTCATTAGAAATATTGTAGAACTCCTCAAGGCGCGCAAGACCAAACACTTTACCCCAAATGTTTGGAGTTCTTTCTTAAGTTATCTTTTTGTTAACTTAAATTCCCTTGTGAATATTATTTCTAAGAGGAACTTAAAATTTGCCGGGACAAAGGCGGCTCGTAATTTCTTTTTGGAATCGGTCGATTCATATGATTTTCCTAGATCATGTGTGATGTGGAAGAGATATTATTGTCAATGGAAAAATGTCTACCAATGCCTAATGGTTAATGGTCTGAAAGGAATATATTTTTATAATAAATTGAATAATTTTTACTAAATCATTCTATTAATAAATAAATTTATATTTAAAAATGAGATATAAAATTTATTTTCAATTGTAAATTCTTTTTAACCAAACAAGCAAATTTATAATTTTCAACTTATTAAAAAATTGTATCATACTTAATACATATAATAATAATAGTAGTTTTGATAAAGATATACATAAATAACTATAGTAGTGTCATATAAAGGTTTGTTAGATAATCTATAAGTAGATTTTATGATATTGTGTTTTCGATTAAAAAGATAATTTCGATAATTATTATGTTTCGGTAGTAAATTCAATAGTAATCAAAAATAGATATTGGAAAAGTAAAGATTACTAGAAGAAATGAAAATTAAAAAAAGTAAAGAATTTAGAAATATGCATTAAAGTAAAGAGACGTGAACTTCATAAAAGGTGAGAATGAATATATACATAATGACCTTCTGAATTAGTTGCTAATTTTGATGTGAGGCATTGCCTATATTTGAAGAGTTAAGTGATACGATTCAATCCATCGCAAATTAACCGTCCGAGATCTTATTTCTAAACTTCTAATACTAGCAGTCGAATTCTATGATTTTGACACATACACAACAATATTTCTAAATACATAAATCTAATGTTATTTGATATCTTCGTGTAAACGCTTCAAGTGATATTTCAATTTTCGAAAAGATCATGCTTTTGAGCAATTTCCAATCCTACATGTCTTAATGAAGTCATCAAAACTATCGATTTCGATCAAAATAGTTTTCTTCAATAATACATTCAACTTTTGGAATTTTAATTCTCACTTTGATCATTTATTAATACGCTCTCCTATATATTTTCTCGAGATAAGTTTATCAAAACTACATATAAGTTCTATAATTTAGACAAATTTTATATAACAAAACTATAAAATATGAAAGGAGGTTTTGGATTTCCTAAGGCCGTTTACATTGTACATTTGACCATGATTGAATTCTTTTATATTATTAGGATAAATACGGTTAGATTCATTGATTGGATCCGAGGGGTTACGTTATCTATATTTTCATTGATTGATTTCTTTAAACGCATTAAAAAAATATCTTTATACATATATTTTACAATAAGGACAATAATAGTCAATAAATGTTTAACGAATGGCCTAAAGGTTTCAAACTTTTAGTGTTTTTTTAATAAATTAAGTTTCAGTTATTATACTGTTATATTATGTATAATTGTTGAATCGGTCAATTTGGTATGTTACGTTCGTAGCCCATGATTTGGTACATTATTTTCGATTAGAAGCAATGTATACCATTGAATTTTATTTCAATTGTTGAACTAGAGAAAGTATTTGCGGTGATTTCAATTGATTGGTAACGTTGATTACTTTTCATTTTCGAATTAATTGGCTCACGCTATTTACCGGGTTCAAGTTGTGTCAAAGTGAGTTTTTTGCATGCATAACAGAAACAGCCAAGACAGAAAAATAGAGATCACCCGAGAGCATTAATTAGGTATATAAAACAAAAACAAAAACAAAAATCAATTAGAAAAATACAAAAGCAAATTAAATACGAATTTCATTATGTAATCCCGAGTGCATTTCTCTTTGCGTGAGTCACAGTGAGACGTGGAGAAGTAATTAAAGGCAAACGATCGACAAACATTTCAATCCCATTTTAATTTTAGCAAATATATATGTACGTACTTGTTGGTTAGTGAGTAACTTATAAGGAAGAGCATATTCAATGAGAAATATTTATATGAATTTCTTAAATTTTTTTATTTATTTATTTGGGTTTCTATAGTGTCATACTGTCATGTCATTTGTAAAAGTTTTTACAAAATTTTACTTCAATGTAAAACATTATAAATAAATTCAAAAAATCTTTTTAATTGGTAATATTTGAAAAACAATAAACTTTAGAAAAAATTTGTTATATAAGAATTTTTTTTTTGAAAAAATTCTAATATCACCTGAATACTCTTCAATATAAATTTTTTTCTAAAAGATAATATTGTATCCTTAAAAATCCACCAAATACCTCTCATTAAAATATGCTCTAAGGATACTACTTTTCCCTCATCATTTCACACACTCATAGACGACATACACGTGTTGTTGGTTCAAATCATATAATACTATTTGGTCACGGAAGCCACCTTTTCGGCTAAATGCCTTGCGCACAAGAATTATGAGACCAGACCAGATCTAGCTTTCCGTGTTGTGAAATACTATATTTATATATACGTACTAAGTCCAATGAATAAACTAATTAATCATTCTAATGCAAATAATCAAAAGTCAGCATTCCCATTATATATCCATTTTCCTTCATTATATATATATATATATATATATATATATATATATATATATATATATAAGGGGGTAATGGAAGGGAAATGGATATAAAATGGAAATACTGACTTTTGATTAATAACAATAGAATGATTAGTTTATTTATTGGAGCTATAGTACTATAAGTTTAAATTAAAACCTCCCACACAAACTTCATTTTTCCGAGACTCAAATAACACATACGTAATCGGAGATATTGATCTTCATTTGATTAATAGATAGATAGCATCCATCTGTGAAAATATGGGAAACTGCTGTAAGCCGGCATCATCAATGAAGTGGGACGGTGAAGACTGGAGTGATTTGACGTCCAAGAAGACGAGATCAAGCAAGGTGTTTGACGAAGCTCATACTCATGGTCACGATCATTGGTTGAGTTTAGGGAAAGTGCAGAAGGAGAAGCTTATGGAAGCACTAAGAGTTTCTCCTAATGCCAACGGGAAGGTGAGGATAAAGATTTCAAGGAAAGAGTTGGCAGAATTGTTGGAAAAGCAACAACATGTTAATAAGAAGCAAGTAGGGAGAGCTTCTGCAGAACAAGTTTTACTTCGCTTAATAAACGCCAGAGATCATGACGCTCGTCACAGATTATGGAGGCCCGAGCTAGAGAGTATTCCTGAGCTAGGTTAGTTGATTGATGATGATGAGATCGATCGACTAGTTGTGCTCAAGAGTTGCATATATATAACTATAAAGAGATTGAGAGAAGTTTTTTTAAGTCAGTATTTGTATACCTAAGAAATCCATCATTTCTTTTCCAACCTTTTCATGTCAAATAATAGGATTTGAGGTTGGAGGATTTGTAATTGATCAGTTCATTATTTCTGCCAGTGAATAAGTGTTCTTGTTTTGTGTGTGAAACCAGATCAAAAATATATATATATATAAAAGTTTCCTCTTGATGATTGATCAGTTATAAACCAAAATATATTAACTTATCCCCAAGCTAGATTCGTGAGAAAAATGAGACCATATCAAAGATGTTTCGTGCATCATACGGTTATTCATGAATCATGTGATCACACTAACATATATACCTTTCCAAAAGCTATTAAAGTATATGTGCGGAGTACTTAATTTAAAGTATACATGCAATACAAACTCTAGACTAATTGATTAAACTATAATTCAAATCTTGAAGTTATTATTATTTTTATATCAATATTTTAATTGAATGTTATTTTTTTTAAAATTTTATTAAATTAATATTTAGCAAACATCTTTATACTAGAAAATAAAGCAAAAATGAAAGTACAATATAATTTTACATTCATTAAAATGATTTGAAATAAATGAAATAAAGATGTTAGAAATCGTAGATTTTTTTAAAGAAATGATTGGTGATTCATTTAAATAATTAATTCTTGAAAACTAGAATCAATTGAAATGGTAATTACAAGATAATTTGTATATATATACGTATACATCAGGTTAATGTAATAATTAAATAAATTATAACTCTTCTCATACGAATATATCTATTAATTTTTTTAAGAAATAATATTGAGTCCATAAAGTTTATATACTTTAATTTATTTAGGTTGTGGAGATAACTTTAATTTTTATCAGATGGGTTTATAGCATGTGTTAAGGAGGTCAAAAGTACATAAATTCTAAAATATATCATTATATGAATATGAATACAAGAGTACAAATTTTTGTCATATAAAAAAAAGATTTTTTTTTTAAAGAGCATAGGTTCAACACTATATTCCCCCAATCCCCCCGTATTTGGAATAAAATTTGCATATGACAGCTGAATAGGGTGCTGATTAAAAAAAGATGACGGCTGCTGCATCTGCATATATATATAGGGAGGCAAAGAACTAGAGTTACGTTGGAGATAAAATTTTCATTAGCATACGTAGGTTCAAATTTACTTATTGGTTAGCCACTCCTAAAGCGACTACTTTCCCCATTCATTTAATTTTACACACTCGCAACAGAAGATAACGGTGTATCTGGTCTGATCAAGCCACCTTTTCGGTCTCCATGCACGAAAATGAGACCCCGTCGTGAGAATTAAATAATAAATAAACTAGTTATCCAATTGCGAATAACGTACCAAATTATAATATCCGTATTCCCATTATCCATCCCCTTATATATACTATCAAGTTAAATTAAAACCTCCCTGCACCTCACAAATCTCTCACCACAACCTTCATTTTTCTAAGACTCAAACAACACATACGTACCTAACCGGAGATATATATTTATCTTCTTTTTATAAATTAGTTACATATTTACATACAACATATACTCAAAGAATTTTAAGCAATCATCGATCTGATCATAGATTTCATTCATTCATCTGTGAAAATATGGGAAACTGTTGTAAGCCGGCATCATCAATGGAGTGGGACGGCGAAGACTGGAGTGATTTGACGACGACGTCCAAGAAGACAAGATCAGGCAAGGTGTTTGACGAAGCTCGTGCTCATGAGAAATTAAAGTGCAGAATAAAGAGAAGCTTATGGGAGTGCTAAGAGCTTCTCCTGATGCCAATGGGAAGGTGAAGATAAAGATTTCGAAGAAAGAGTTGGCAGAATTGTTGGAGAAGCAACAACTACAGGTTAATAACAAGAAGCAAGTAGGGCAAGCTTCTGCAGAACAAGTTCTACTTGGCTTAATAAAGGCTACACATCAATATCATGATGCTCGTCACGGATTGTGGAGGCCCATGCTAGAGAGCATTCCTGAGCTAGGTTAGTTTGATTGATGAGGATGAGATCCAATACTAATGGTGCTCGAGGGACGTTACATATAAGTGTCGAGAGTTTGAGAAGGTTTTTTTTTTGCATCAGTTATTGTAAAGAACAGCAGAGAAATCCACCATTTTTTCCAGCTAGACTTTTCATGTAAAATATATAATAGGATAGAGGTTGGGGCTGGGATTTGTAAATTGATCCGTTCATTATTTCTCCCAGTGAATTAAGTGATATCAAATTAAAGATGCACTAAACGGTTATTCGTGAATCATGTGTGACACCAACATAAACCTTTCTGGCCAGAAGCTAGTATATATATTTGCCGAGTACTTATTTTTATTAATTTAATTGCTGGTTTAGTTAATTTCTAGCTGATTGATAATAGGAGGATATTTTCTATATAAGTACTCTCATAACTTGTTTTGATGAAACGCGATTCAATGTTCCAGCTATGTATTTTGAATCAATTCTGTAAAACATACAATAAAATAAAATAATTATGTTTACATGATCAGACAGATTTCACGAGAATTTCTTACTAATGTTGTATGATGCACCCATTCCACCCACTTTATCGCTGTTTTCAGATTTTAAAAAAATCTCAGTCATTGTACTGTAATAATTCAATAGCAGCCAAACAGAGAAACATGAGAATATATATTTACTGTTTGTCAAACATAAACACACACACAGATATATATACTATTTCCTCTAAAAAGACAAAATTTTCAAACTCTTGGTACGTTGTTGCTTAGTCTTTGTGTAGGGTAGGGACGAGGGACTACGTACCACTTGCTCAGTATTAATTAATTGTTCACAAATCATAAAACCCTCTACTAAAAAAAACCTTGTAATAGCAATCAAACAAAAAGCCTATTTTAAACATAATTATATTTTAAATTTATGATAAACATATGACATAAGATTATTTTTAACTAGAGATATTTTTAAAAAAGTATTGAAAATTTAACTTTAATATAAAGATTAAAAAATGATAAATTGACACATAAAAAGGTAAGAAAATTTTCTAAAATTTCACTAAAAAGAAAAATTAAAAATATTGATAAATTAAATAGTAACTCCTAAAATGCTCTAATTTAATATATGCGAGATTTTTTTATTTCAATTTCTTGCTTGTTTGTTTTTTATTGTATATCTGTATAAAGATTTAAAATTAATCAATAAAAAAGCTACCATAAGTTTGTCGTTCAAAGTAATTATCATAAAATATAACAATCTATTATTGGGTGAAGCCGTAAAAAGAATTACACTATCATTATACTCTAAAAAAAATAATTAAAAATCTTTATAAGGAATGTTCTAAAAGATTTATAGTAATAAGTATTTAATATGTCCTGTTAAATATTTTTAATTATCTTAAGAAATAATACAAGTATGACTTTGAACCTATTATGTTACTCCACTCAATCAACCTTTTAATTATATGCATATTGGTTTTTTTAAACTAGAAATAAAAGAAACGAATAATGTAGTTTCTCTTAAATCCAAAATCCCTAAATGGTGTATGTGATACATGACATGTCAGTATATGATATCTTAAATAAATAAATATATATATATATATATATATATATATATAATTTTAGAGAAATGAAAATCAAATAAAGATGTTTTTGAAGGACTAAAATCAAAATAACTCATAAAAATATTATTGTTTAAAATAATAATATAATAAACTGTTATTATTATTATTATAAAACCAGTCACTTGTTGAATTTTATTCTTCCCGATATGGTGGAATTGAGAGAAGAGTTGGAGAGAGGGAATGATATGATATGAGTGTGCCTCTGATTCTGATCTACTCGTAAATCCAACAACCCCAACAATACCACCATTTATATTCAACACTCTTTCAGTTTCATTCACTTTTCCAAGACAACGAGATTCATTCTTTCGCCATAAGCTTTAGTTCTTGCTGTTCATTCTTCTTGGGTTGCCCCAATCATCTGTGAGTTTTTCTTGCTTTCATTTTTACGTTTATGTACCCAAAGAAAAAGAAACAAACCTACATTTTACAGTTTTCCTTTTCCGTGTTGTTCAAGTAGCAGGGAATTTATCTATGATTCTTGGTAATTTCTTATGGGTTTGATTTTTGCTGTGCATTGGCACTAACTCACATGTTATTAAACATGCATTATAAATTCCTTGAATACAAAAGCTTACGTTATATAATAAAGTTTCCTTTCAGGAATGAAAAATTCATTTGTTAATTGTGATCATATGAATCACTGCCGCATATTGATCTCATTTAAATGATAACATTGCTTTATAAATTGTGATATTGTTTGTTTGTGCCCTTGATTCTTGAAGCCTTGTGTTGTTTTAACTGCTGAATTGTACCCAAGTATCTCATTCTCATTTCAACTACCCTTCCAAATCATTACGAATTCAGCTCACTCCTAGTCTGGCATTCATCTTTCCAGAGGTTTTGCCCTAATTCTTGCTATCAAGAAATTTGTTTGTTCGTTCAGGTGCTTAAATACTCTCAATTTCTTGTCTTTTCTTTTTTGTAAATGAATGTTAAAGATGTTTAGGGGAGTGGAGGTTACCTCATTTCAAGGCCAGGGCATGTCACAAGCTTTGGTTAAGGCTTTCAGTCGTACTGACAAATTACATACTAAGGGAGATTGCTAATAACTGAAAACCTAATACTGGTTTAATAAATCGTCTAAGCATAATTTTTTACCATATTTTACTACAATTAGTTTCTTTACATGAAGCCTGTGGGCCATACTTTTAATATCAAGCCTATTGTTGGACTTTTTGATAATATGGCAGAGCTCTCTATGACATGTGAAGCATTTTAATCATTTTGAAAGAGTGATGATATTAGATAATATACTGTATCCATAGTCTGGATAAAGATACACACATAAAGGGTAATGGATACTAAATGTGGTAGCATAATAATCCTATATTTTTTACCCTAATAATTTTTTAATCATGCGGATTACATTGATTTGCATAGAACTTTCTTTGATCTGTGTAATAGATACTAAATTTGGTAGCTGCAGAGGATTAAAATGTCAAAGTCTCTAATAATGGTGATATTATTGGTTCATAATCAAAACATAGAAAGAAATACATTTTTGAATGAATAGGAAAATGATAATAATTTTCAAATCAAAAAATTTAATTGGATTTCTCTTTTATTATTCTGTCTTAGACACACACCATCATACATTTCTTCTGAAATCACTTATTTATCTTTATCCAGCATCAAGATTAAGGAATATTTGATAATCAGACCTACTTCATTTGGTCAATTAATAATATTCCTCTTTTTCAGGGATATTTCTAAAGACATCTCTGTATTTGGCTTTCTGAAAGATGAACCAACAGAATCAAGGATCAGGCCCTCCATCGAATGTTCCAATGAAACGAAAACGGGGCCGACCACGAAAAGACGAAGGTGTAGTTCAACGGGCGAATGTACCTGTAATGCCTGGTTTTAACAATGTGTTGAACTCCAATCAAACAGCAGGTACAACTGATAATAAAATGGTGGGGAAGGCGGTCACTGGTGTCATTGATGGCACTTTTAAATCTGGATATCTTCTTAGTTGTAAGGTGGCAGACACTGATGCTTTCTTAAGAGGCCTTGTGTTTCTACCAGGACAAGTTTCTCCACTTACTGTAGGAAATGATGTGGCTCCACATGTCAAAATGATCGAAAGGAAAGAAATTCCAATTCCAGTTGTTAACCCACAGGCAGAGATACATGGTTCTGTTCCCTCATCAGTACAATGCAGCAAGCAATCTTTTGAGCCAGAATTACAGCAGGTGCCTATGTCTGAAGAGCAAGTGCTACCAACTGAGATCCGTTCTGGCATCTCAAGTTTACTTGAGAATCAATCTGCCTCGACTTTGATACCAAATTCCATTTCCAATGAAGAAATTCCACAGGGTACACAAGAGCCTGGGCATGTGAACCAGTCTACTATCATGTCAGAGTTGGATCATGACAAAACTGTTAAACAAAGTGAAACATTGCATGAACTTGATGCCTCCACAGAGGTAAAAGAATCTAGTGCTGATGGAGGAGAAACAAAAGTCTCAGAAGCAGCATCTGAACTCATCAACCTGGTTCCACCAATTGAAAACGCCAATAAGGAGCTCGGAACTGGACAGCAGGCTGTGCCTTATGCGCATCAGCTGAATGAACCAAATACATCAACTATTGAATTCAACCTGATACCTGTATCTGCTGAACCTGAAGCCTTGCCAATTGAGCAGACTACTAAAACTGTTAATTACTTTGTGGAGAAGCAGGAGTTGCCAAAAACTGATGTGCTAGAAGATACAAAGACAAAGCTTGTAAGTGAGACTTCATGCAATGTTGACACCTCAAACTCAAATGGAAAACCAAGTACTGATGTTGTTAACATTCCTGTTGTGGGATCGAACCATAAACTAGAGACCAGCCAACCTGAATCCATGCCATCTGAACAGATTGGTAAATCTGTTCCTTCTGAGTCCAAGTTCTCATCTGATTGACATGATTTGTGGGGGAAAATTGATGATCCCCAGAACTGTAGCTCTTCTGGTGACATTAATAAGGTGGATTTCAATCAACCTACTGAATCTTTAGCTAAGTCAATGGAATCTGAGCAGATTGGATCAGACACTTGAAAATTTTAGTTTGATAATATGGAGAAGGTTGTCTTCCATAGTTGGAGATTAGGCTGGAGAATAAATCAGTACGGTAGACATTTAGATCTATAGTTTCAATTTGTAATTTTTTTTTCCCGAGTATTACGCTATGCTCTACTTTTGTTTTGCTGTCAATTTTAATAAGTTTTCTTTTCAATAATCTTTTGTTATCCGTATGATAAACCTATACTGTCTATACATCTTAATCTTACCTATGGCTTCTGAATACATGGTATTTGGGGAGAAGGTACATATTGTTACTGAGCTCTTGATATATGAAGAAGAAAATATAACCTGCTGACTGTTGCTAGTTGGTGATGTTGCAAATTATGAACTCTTTAGTTGTATAAATATAATTTAAAATTTGGTGAGTGATTGGTTGAAAACATTGATTAAGATATTTTAAGGGCTCATTTGTCATACTATGATACAGAATAGGATATGAAACTAAAATAAGCAGATAGGAAAAGATTATGATAAATATTTGTTTAATACTGATGTACAACATATAGCAAACCAATTAACAGGGATGTTTGTTTTATGATATAATTTTTGCATCCTCCAGAATCACATTTTCATAAATATCATATCTAAGAATGATATTCTCATAGACATGTTTGGTTAATAGTATTTAATAATTTTAGAAAAATTAATATTCAAAAATTAAAAAAAAAAAGTGAAAAAAATTTAAAAGAATATAGTGGAAATAAGTAGTTATTACTTGACTTTCATTCTCATGCGAATATGACATATTCATCCTTTTCTGATGGAAATAAAAACTGCTTAGAATGAGTGTAACATTAAATAAAACATACCCTAAAATATATCATCATAATCATCTAATAAACATGAGAATATTTATTTTCATCCTAATATTTTCGAGAATCAAAGATGACGTGAAATAAACACTTCCTAAATATTATACAAAATTATTTTTATTTATCTAATTACTTTTTTTTAAAATTATTAAAAATATATAATAAAAAAAATTATAATTATAATTATTCAAATACTTTTTAAAAATTCAAATAACTAATTATTATTTTTATTTTTAATATTTTAATAATATACTTTAAACTTACATGTCAAAATTGTTATAAATGATACAGATTGTAATACATAGAAGAAGACATCATGTGTTGTCTAATTTACTCTTCCGATAAGAAATACTTTGGATCAGCCAGTAAAAATAAGAGATAAGGTCGTATTTTATTGGTGCAATAAACTTTGTTCAAATTTTTGTCAATCAATTTTTCATAAACCAACTCAGTTTGGCATTTTTTGTTTTCTACAAGTAACAACACATGTGAAACACTGGTTGGATTATTGGGCAAGACATTCACGTGAGAATGCTATGTTTTTCTTCTGTGAATTTGAGGAAAAATAAACTACCACACCGCTATTGCGACAATATTGCATACATGACGCATTATCCACTACACAATATGCCACCGGCTCGAGGGTACTGCGAATTGCACATAACAATCAAATGTGTGATCGCGTTCACCAAATAGTATTCAGCAAGCAATATTTAATGGATACAAAATAAATTTTGCATATAATGTCATAAGAAACTAGAAAAGAAGAGCCAAGTTTGTTCTCCACGAGACAATAAAAGAGAAGCAACCAAACGAGTATCTTAGCAATAGCATAGTATTACATAAGAAAAAGGGAAAAATTGGGGCCCAACTTCTTAGCTATATCCTATTTGCTGCTGTTGCTGGGGAGGTTGGTAATTTGCATACCCAGGATAACTGCCATACATATTGGGGTCCTGTCCAGCAGGGGCATAACCATAATTTTCATAGCCCCCCTGAGCATATCCATAGTATCCACCACCACTACCATTCCACTGGTCTGCATCTGGTTGAGCCTGAAAATCATCCAACAAATCCAAATTCATTTATCAAAATCAGTTCACACATTGCCAGATCAGAATTACAACAATTCAGTAAATTTAGTAACCTGTTTGTTTGAAGGACTTCGCCCCCATGAAAGCCGAACATTTTGTCCGCCTAGAACTGTGCCATTCAAAACCCGCAGTGCCTCTTCTGCACAGCTCCTGATGCATGAAAACGAAATCTCATGGTACAATCAAAGGACACTACATATAGACAAAGTAATTTAACACAAGATAAATCACCAAATATCTGAATGAATAAATTACCGGTCCGCAAATTGGACAAATCCACATCGCTTGCCAGCTGGAATCTTCACATGAACTAACTCTCCATAATGCCCAAAAACTTGTCTCAAATGGTCATCCGTGACGTTAGGATCCAAATTGCCGACAAAAATCTGCAATAAAAAATTCAGGTCATGAACAAGGCACAAAGAAGAGTAGTTTCTCTATTGCAAAGAAGTACGCACAGTTGTATTATTTGGATCATGCTCGTTCTGTGCCCCTTGAGGATTCTGATATGATGCTGCATGTTCAAAGGAGAAGTAAAAAGATGGATGACATTAAACAAGGAATTTCCGGAAGCAGTCCATGGAAAAACATGTCAAACAAAGAAAACGACAAAAAAAACATTAATAAAAGGCACAGTTTAATTGTTTTATTCAGTAGGAAACTTTAAATATCCCAAATTGAACTCCAGATTATTCATTCTAAAGCAAACATATAGAGAAATTCCACAAGCAAAAAATATGGGTGCCTTACACATGCTCCACAAACTTTCACCACCCTTCACTATTAGAAATGAAATCATAAGTACAAAATTAACCTGACTTTTAGAAGGACATGTATAGAGAAAAACAGTAGGAAACTTTAAATATCCCAAATTCAACTCCAGATTATTCATTCTAAAGCAAACATATAGAGAAATTCCACAAGCAAAAAATATGGGTGCCTTACCCATGCACCACAAGCTTTCACCACCCTTCACTGTTAGAAATGAAATGATAAGCACAAAATTAACCTGACTTTTAGAAGGACATGTATAGAGAAAAACAGCACATGCAAAAAATAACGTGGTCAGTGCCTTGCACAATAAATATTCAAATATGAGAAAATTCAACAGAAATAGTTGTCACACAATGCAAGGGCAGGATTTTTGGCATTACGCAATGCAGATGATATATATACAAAATGGATGCGGAAAGTGATTAGTCTTTATCTCTCGATAAGAAAGTCACTATCTATCTATATATGCATATCTTGTTTCTTATTTCTTACAAAAACTCTAGTATTTAAGAAAGAAAACATATCAGAGTTGGCCATGGAGGCTGAAATGAGTGAACCAGGAAGAATTCAAACACTTGTTACTGCAGACTATAAAAACTTTACACGTCATTTTAACATCTTGACATTTTGATAGATTGATCTGCCCAAAGGATTAAGCAATATAAAGTAAATTACACCTTTAATTGCAAAGTATTGTGCTGAGAAATTTAGGAAGAATGGTGACAGACCTTTCTCTTGTGACAATAAAAAATGACATGATAACGTAACCATCTGGCAGAGAACAGTTTCTACAAAATCAAAGCACTAACCACTGGCATCCCAAATTTAATTCATCATGGCCTAGAGATTGGATACTTGAATTAATAGCAACAGATAGATGAACAAAAGAATGTAGAAAGTAAAACAAGATTTGTTTTAGAACAAGGGAAAGCTAAAAAAGAAACTCAAAAAATGTAGTTCTTCTAGTAATCCAAAAGGAGTAAACTAAAGGAGCAAGGAGCAAGAATGGAGGACTGAAGTGAAAGTAATTTGAACAGTTGCGCTGTGTAATTTGGCTAAAAAGCCAAGCAACAAGATGAAAAGAAAAGAAAATATAATTAGAAGCGGAAAAGAAAATGCCACAAAAAATAATGGGCAATTCATAAACAGATAACTGACCTACACAAGGCTATGCACTAAAATGGTAACCATTTCAGCTGAAATCAGTTCCAGGCTCCGAGATGACAGAGCCTCTTGACACCCTGCTTTGAGACAACGGGAGTTTTATAAGATTTTATTATTTAATATCATTTACTTGGCCCAAATTTTTAAAGGAAATTTCAGGAAGAAATGAGTTTGGACTGCACATCTTCAAGAGTGTAACTGAAAAGAATTGTAAATTAAACAATAACATTCGGGATACACACGAAAAAGATAACTAGATAATTGAAGAACTAAATCCAACTGGTATCAATGTATCATTAACGCAACAGACAAAAAGTAGGCATCTGAAGGAAAGCATATAAAAAATATCTTTAAGCGGCATATCAAGCAGATATTTGCATCGAAATGGCAAGCACGTAACAACTATGAAGGAGACAAACCTTTTGGCTGAGACTGAGTGCTAGTGTTTTTATTAGAGGCTGGTCCAATTCGCATGGGCCTTGTTGAACAAAGAACCCCTTGCATTTCAGTCATAGCTCTAACCTGTTCATTCTCATCTCCAAACCTAACAAAACCATAACCCTTTGTCCGTCCAGTTAGCCTATCAATTACAACTTTGGCCCCCTTAACCGAGGGATATCGTGCCCGAAATGTCTCTTGCAGAAGATAATCTGTAACATCAGCAGCCAGGTCTCCAACAAATATGGTGTGATCTGGGCTGTCATCATGACGCCTCTCACCTGCACTAAGAGTTGCCCAGTTCAATCTGAAGTTCTGCCCGCCATTTGGCATAATGGTGCCATTGTATGTTTGAAGGACTCTCTCAGCACCAGCACGACTAGTAAACTCAATAAACCCATATCCCTCCGATTGACTAGTTTGTTTGTTCCGAATGACTTTAACTGAAGCCACCTGAAGCAATCAATACTCATTCATCAGTAACTAATGTTCAGAATGACCTATTTTACTCACCAGCACACTTTCAAATATTAGCAATATAACAATCCACCTAAATCAATCAAATTCTCCCAAATTATGCAATTAGCAAAATCTCAGATTCATAAAACAAGAGATAGACAACAGAGAACACAAATCTGCATTAGAAAAGACCTCAAATTTATATCTTCAAAAAGAAAAGAGAACATTATGAATCTCCTTTCTCGTCCACATAACTGAACAGTAATTCGATTTCGATATACTCAAATAAATCTAAATCATGCGATAATAATCTACGAAATATTAAAAGGAAAGAATGAATGTTGAAAAGGAGAATACCTCGCCGGTGTGTGCGAAACAGGTGTAGATATAATTTTCGTCCATCCAGTACTGCAAATCGCCGATCCAGAGGGTACGGACCTCATCGGCGCTGGTGGGTTGCGGAGGAGCCACCGACTGGGACGGAGGCAGGGCCGATGGGGCCCACATCTGAGGGGGCTGAGGCTGCGGCGGCATCATCATGTAGGGTTGTTGTTGTTGTTGCTGCTGATGCTGTGCGTATTGTTGGTTCGCTTGTTGGGCCATGCCGCCGGGTCCAGCCTGCATCATCTTCTTCAATCTCAAATTCACCAATCCACACAAACAGAAACAAAGAGAGAACAAAGAGGCAATGAGGTATGTGAGACTGTGCTTTAAAGAAAGAGTGGTTGAGACTCAAACCCTAACCGTGAACCGTGTCATTCTTTCTGTCTCTTGCCACGGATATTTTGTTTACTTTTTCTTATGTAACAATATCTTTTCTTTTATACACCCAAATATTGAAATTATCAATCTTTTATCTTTATATTTTTAAGACTTGTTACATCCAGCCCCACACCTTTCTCGGACCCTACACAACTCTTAAGACTTTTTACGTAACATATCTTTTCATTAACCCAAATATGTCGTATGTACAGCACATGCATGTTTAATAAAATTTTCAGACAAAAATACCCTCCTGATCTTCAACCTTTGCCCTGAATAAAAGCCATGAAGGCCAAGAACACCAGAAACAATGACATTACAAATTTACAACAATGACATTTAAAGGCCAAGAACACCGTATCAATAAGATGTTACCATCATACAATACAACAGTGACATTCAAAGTCCAAGAACACCATAAACAAAAAGGTTGTTGGATTTTTTATTGCTTGAGAATTTGGCCCCATAGCTGCAGGTGCACCTTCAGTTTCCACGCTAAAATATATTCTTTGAATTTCAAGCTCTGGCTTTCTAAATATCCCTAAATAATTGACAAGAGAGGAAGACCAACCAATTAAGAAAAGGAAAGACTAATACCAAAAAAAAGAGAAAGGAAAGACAAAAATCATCACATAATTAACACAAAAAAATTTATAAAACAAAGATGAAGAATAAAAATAAAAATAAAAACTTTGCCAAATTCATATGTTAATGGCAAAAAGCGCTTCGGTGAATAGGTAAAGAAGAGGAACAAATGCGAGGAAGGTGGTGAAGGAAGTGAAGCGAGCTGAGTGCGAAACTGAACGGTGACCGCGACGAAGGACTACACGTCGAGTTTGACTATGGGAGTGTACTCGTCGTCGAATCTGGTGATTAACGGCGGCGAACCTTAATTAAATACCAAGATCGCGCAAATTACAGATGCACCATCTGAAGCTCAAGCAAGAAAATAAAACTAAAATCCTGAAACAAAGTGTAGCAGATCGACCACTATCAAAGAACAACTAGCTATGGAACCGTGTCTGTATGCAGCTAAACAAAACAAATGCATTTATCTAACTACCCACCAACACAGCATCATTTAGACAGACGTTAATTAGTCTGAATCTAATAATGTAAATAAGGACTAAATCCCTAATTGCTATCTAATAATAAGAGAATAAATTATAATCTGACAACGAATGACCAAATCAATACAATCATTGAGATGAATTTGAAAGAAATATTATGTTCAACAATACTGATTAACCTCATCCAAAACCAAAAACAAAAACGTCTAGGAAAATTACTGTTATGAAAATACTCTAAGATGTACCTGAATTTACTTCAAAAGCAATTTCATAGAACTAGAATTCGTATTGTTTATGAGATCCTGTAAAATAAAAAAAATAAAAACACAGCTCAAGGATATTAGAAGTTGTGAGCTTAAAGAGAAAAAGAAAGTGTCCATATTCTTTTATGGATCTAGCTACTCTAAAGTGAACCACTCACTTTATTAGTAAGTGGGGGATCTCAATCGTATACAAGAAGATCAATAATCAATACTACATACACATGCATAACAAATTATTTGATATGTTAATGTTGTAATACAATTGATTTTCTCATCAACTATTCATATTACTTACTTTAACCTTGTTCAATTTAGAGGAGTCAATTCTTTTCTAATTTATAATTAAATCAAACTACAAAGCTCATCTGACATGGAGCATACGATTTTGTGATCAAATATGAGTGTTCTATTTCTTTTATTATCATTTGGGGTCGATTTTAAATAATTACCAAAAAAAGATTAATAATAAGATATGTTATGACTTCTAAGATAGAATTCGTAATTAATATTATGACTTTTAATTTTTTTATTTTTTTAATTGAAATTGTAAAAGAGTTTAGGACTTCAATTTAATTTTTTTAAAAAAATTATGACTTTAAAGTCATAATAATTTTTTAAAACTAAAGTCATAATTTTTTATTTAATTATTTAATAAATAAATATATTTTTTAATTTTTTTAGTTTGATTTAATATTTTTGATATATTTTTATTTAATATTTTCTATAATTTTTAATATTGTTTTATTTTTAAATTTTTATATGATTTTATTTAAAAATAATAATTTATGGTATATTTAATTTTTAGAGTATTAATTTTTTTTATATTTTTTTTACTAATGTTAAGATTTTTATTTAAAAATACTTAAATTTAAATTAAAATATTAAAATTTTTTATTATTAATATTAGCTTATAATATATCAAATAATGTTTAATTATTTTAGATTTTGTTAATTAATTTAAACAATTATCAATTAATTTAATTAATAATTTGGTACAATAATATTAAATAAAACTAAAAAAATTAAAACTATGTTTATTTATTAAATAATTGAATTAAAAAACTAT
>PYAF01001407.1:781943-793553 GCA_007407185.1 Glycine tomentella | reverse complement strand
AAAAAATTTATTATTAATATTAGCTTATAATATATCAAATAATGTTTAATTATTTTAGATTTTGTTAATTAATTTAAACAATTATCAATTAAGTTAATTAATAATTTGGTACAATAATATTAAATAAAACTAAAAAAAAGTAAAACTATGTTTATTTATTAAGTAATTGAATTAAAAAACTATTTTCAATTTTAAAAATTAAAAAAAAACAATTTTTATCACTTTTTAAAGTATAAAAAAATTATGACTTCAAAGTCGTAAAATAAAAAAAAAATTAACTAAAATCATAAAAAAATATTACAATTTTTAAAAAGTAAAAAAATAATTGTTAAGACTTTAAAGTTGTAAATTTTTAAAAAAATAAGCTTAAGTCGTAAACTATTGTACAATTTCAGTTACAAAAAATTTAAAAATTAAAAGTCATAATATTAGTTACAATTTTTAACTCAGAAGTTGTAACATGTGTTAGGACTTACCTACTTTTGGGTAGTTATTTGAAATCGACATCCAAATGATAATAAAGGACATAAAATGCCCCTATTTGGTAAAAAAAACATAGCATACCATGTCAAATCCTCGAATTTTTGAAATTTCTTCAACTAAACTTGTTTATCAACCAAAAGAGGTAGATGGAGGTTCTGGCATCAAAACTTTCATTGTTGTCTAGGTTATAAGTTAATAGTAATCAAATCATAAGGCAAGTGCAAAAACTTAAAATAAGGTAAAACACAACCGCCACCTGCAAATGAACAAACATATTCCACAACAAGGAAAGTATAAGTTCTTTGTCTCCATTAACAATATCATCTGCCACAATCATGATGTCATCTTCATCAAGTAATGACCCATCAGCATGCCTAATATATTGTAGGACAAGACCACAATTTGCCAATTTTTTTCTTTATTAGAGGCCGAGCCTTGACACAACGTTAAAGTTGTGCATTGGTAACTTGTTAGTCAAAGATTCGAATCTGAAAACAGTTTCTTTTCATATGTAAGGGTAAGACTACGTATAATATTTATCTTCTTACTTTCGTATAATGAGGAGTCTATGGACAATGAAATACGTATTTTTAGTTTTTTAGTATTAGAGGGAACTACAATTTTTTTTCCACACAATGATGATGCATCACAATATGCTACTTTCATTTCCAGCATATGAAAATGTATACAACCTACCATGAGGATCAAAGAATTATGTCGCAAGAGCTTAATTGCTCTACAAATTTTCAAGGCAAAATGATCATTAAGAGGTATTTTTATGTTAATTATCATTTGGTGATCGATTTCGTAACATCTGTTACGACTTCTAAATTGAAAGTTGTAACCGATGTTATGACTTTTAATTTTAAAAAAAAATTAACTGGAGAGTTAAATTTAAAAAAAATACGATTTTAAAGTTGTAGGAATTTTTTCCTTTTAAACTGAAATCGTAACATATTTTATGATTTCAGTTTGAAATTTCTTTTTCTGGTTTACTACTTGAAAGTCGTAAACTTAAGGTTTTTTTTTTTTACGATTTCAAAGTTGTAATTTTTTTTACATAAAGTTTGTTTTTTCAAATATTTTTTTAAAAAAATTGTAACTATTTTTTTAATTTAATTATTTAATAAATAAATGTATTTGTTTTTTAGTTTTATTTAATATTTTTTGATATGGTTTTCTTTAATATTTCTATATTTTTTTAATATTATTTTATTTAATCTCTTTTCTATATTTTTTTAAAATTATTAATATTAAAGATTATTATTTATCTTGTAAATTGAAAAAATAATGAAAAAATCTTAAATTTACGAAAAAAATTCAAACCAACTTTAAAGTCAAAAATTAAAAAAAAACTAAAGTCTTAAAATATTTTTCAGTTCAATTTAAAAAAAATTAAAAATTATAACATCTATTACAAATTTTAATTCAGAAGTCATAATAAATATTATTATTTATCTTTTTTAATATTAATTCAAAATTAACTCCTAAATAGTAATTAGAAAAAAATATCAAAATGATGGTTCTGTCCAATTTCAATCCATCTTGGAGGTCTACAATTAAATCTCTGACTCTAAAATCATACTCAACAATAGGTTCCTACAAAATCACAAATCAGTCAACATATCTTGAACTTAATAGAGTGAGCTGCGACACTTCTACTATTGTTATATAATGCGTAAGACACCCAAAAGTGAGTTGCCCACATCCATGTGCAAGCTTGCACTTACTCACACTTGCAGAAAACCTCAGTCAATTAACGAGCATAGCATATGAAAGGGGGGCGTCTGGGGGTGGTGAAGTTGGAAATGTCTTTGAGAAGCGACGAAGAATGGTGGTAGGGAGAGGGAGGTTCGTTGCAAGCCATTTCTGTGTATGTTGGTCGGAACTGGGAAGTGAGTTAAAGAAGTCGACGATTCTGTTCAAACAGCATTTTGAATATCTTGTGACGGTTGCTTTTTGCGTTCGCACCTAAAGCACTATCTACTGTATTTTTAAACTTTATACTATACTATTATCAGCGTATTCGGTGCACATCACACCAAAATAAAAATGACACGGGTTAAGAAAGTATTTGGTTTAGAGAGTGGCAATAGAATATATTTTTTGAATTAAAATAAAGTGTAAAAAGGGTGTATTTTATAAAAAAAATATAAAATTTATTTCCTATACTATTTCTTTTTTAAAACTAAACACGTCATTCTCACTGCTAGATTATGCCATTAAGCTCGATTTAGGCAATATAGTCTATTTTTATTCTTTTAAAACACACTTTTGTTTTTTTTTACAATAACACACTTAAACATATATATCTTTTACATTGTCATGGAATATTTTGAATTAAATATTTTAATTTTTTAACTGGTAAATAGTGTAAAAATATTACATTGGCAATATACGAAAATAAAACTCAATTTATAAATTAAATTTGTCACATTATCAAGCTTTTTCATTAAAAGAATTCATATTGAAATAACTTATAAGTTTAATATTTTTTTATTATCAAATAATAAGAAATTATCTTCAATATGATTTTAAAATTTAACATAATTATTATAAAAGTGAATAAATACATAACAAAAAGAAAATTCAAACAAAAACAAGGGGAAAAAAATTAAAAGAGTGATGGAAGTGTCTCTCCTAGTCTCCATCCACCACTTTTTCATAGCAAAAGGTACATACAAAAGAAAGAAGCACAACAACAAACAAACAAAATTCAAAAAAGGACAATACTTTAAGAGAAAAAAATTATACACTAAAAACATAAAATTTTACACTATCATTCAATCATAATTTATCATGTATAATAAATTTATTGATTTTTATGATAATTATTTTAAAAATCATATTAATAGTGCGTTATAATTGAACAATAATATAAAAATATTTTTCACTTTCAATGTATGACCATTAAACTCATTTTAAAGGTTAACTCACTACCTTTTTTGTCTTGGAAGTATATAGCAGTTTCACTTTACTCTTTAAATTAAAGAAATTTTATTTTTTAAAAGAAAAACTAAAAGTGCATTCCATCTTTCACTTTAGTTCTTGGATGATGTTTGTCTCCTAACATTGTTAAGAACCTTGATATGACACATTAAGTGTTAAGTAGTGTCTTAATTGTCTCAACACTTGTTCACATCATCAAGAATTAAAATGAAATATTTAAGTTATTTTCTCTTCTCTCTCTATTTTTGTATTTCATTCTTTCATCTCTCTGCCTCTCTTTATTTCTATCTTTCACTTTGATGACTACCAAGACATGAATGTTTAAATTAGATTGTTTCTGGATTGCAAACTTCAAGACTCCATGAATTGTTGTTTGACACTTAAACAGAAAAATGGAGAAGATTAAGAAATGACGATGAATGATGCCACGATCCGTAACGGAGCGATAAGTCGGAGGAGGATTCGCCACAAAGGAAAGTTTCCTTGATAAAAATCAATTTGGTTTCAGTTAAGAAGCAAGAGACTAAACTCTTAATTCAAGCAAATGCTTAATTTCATTAATCAAAGTTGTCCAAAAATAATATAGTCTTAGTACTTATAGAGCTAAGCCTCTAATAATCTCCTAAAAACGTAAGTTTAGGCCTACTTTTGGTAATATTAAAGCCCATTACAAAAATAAACAAAATTGTAAAAGTCCTCGCTGAGGTGGCGCATTGAGCGAGCCATTGCGCGCTGAGCCCAAAGACCTCTCTTCCAAGGAATTGGGGCGACAGGCACGCTGAGCGAGCCAAGGCATCACGCTAAGCCTAAAAAACTCTATGCCAAGAAATTGGACTAAGCAAGCCATGCGTGCTAAGCCTAATTAAAGGAATTGGGCTGAGCGCGATAGGCGCGCTGAGCGAGCTAAGACATCGCGCTAGGCATACAATGCGCGCTAAGCGAGCTCGCCAATAATCTTCAAGATGTTCAAATTTAACTCCTTGTATTTTCCTCCATCATTACCCTTGATAAATAGTTCAGTCATGATTCTTTTAATCATCTCTTATTGTAGAAGCTTGACTTTGGACCTTATCATTGGACCCTTCATAGAGTGCTTCTAGAACTTAATGATCCTTCGATAGTCATCTATCACACTCACACACTAGGCTCTAGGATCTTTTAAATTTTCAAATTTTGAGCATCAAAGGTGAAAGATAAGAGAATTGAGAAAAAAAATTAAAGTAATGTTGTAAGGTGTAAAATCCACACAATTTAAAAAAAAAAATTCTCATTGTTTCCCAATTTGTACATGACCAAACCAAGGCTAAGGGAAGAAAGATGGGAAAGAAAGAAAAAGAAATGAGAGAAAGGAAGAATGGAAGAGGGAGAAAAGTTGTTGTTATCTTTTAACTATAGAAAATCCAATTCCTGGGAAGAATGGAATAGAGACAAGAGTGAAAGAGGGAGATAAGACATAACAATAGAAGAAACAAAAAAAGAGAAAGGAACAATAGAAGAGAGAAGAAAAATTAAACCAAGTATTTTAACAAATTTTCAATTAGATAATAGTGTTAAAAAAATTATATTGTCACTACATTTAAATTTTAAAAAATAACGTAATTTAAATTTAAAAACTTTTCCTTTTTTCCCTTACCCCTAAAAAAGCACATCATTTTAGTTTTTAGTTTTGTTGCATAAAATCAAGAACTCAAAAGATTCCCAAGTTACACCCCTTAATATAATTCAAGAGACAATGTTCATTTTGTTCAAATTGAAGTATTTCTAACTAATAAACAAATCCAGAATATTTAGGAGACAATCAACTTTGTATAACGTTGAAGTAGATGCGTCATTGACAAGCTTGTGCCTGAAACACTACAACATTCAAACTGCAGAGAATAACTCAAGTTCTTGAGACTTGTCATTGCATGTATACCGTACAAAACCTGAATCCAAATTTTACTTCCCAGGTAGCAACTGCTGAGTGTCACCCACATATGAACTGCTGCCATGAGACTTTATCTGGATCCTTTTTCTTTATCTGTTTTCCTGATGAGCTTAAAAGTATCTATCTAACCAAGAACCGTTGAAATAATAAACAATGGGCAGGTAAATTAATAAATTAGGATCCAATATGAACAGCAGTTAACGGACGGGATGATATTGGGCTGATATTCTCTTAGGGGGCAATTTGCGCAGGATGTAGAGGACTAAAGCTGAAGGTAGGACCTCAACCAGCTGTATTTTGAAAAGTGAAAAGTAAATTCCAAATGCTAAGAAAGTGACAAATCAAAAAACAATAAGGAATACTTAAGCATCATACCATGTAATAAATCAAGTCCAAAATAGGATGATCCAAAACCTCCAGAGATGCATCTGAATCAAAAGCAGACAGAAAACCCTGCATGCACATCAAATTGTGATTAAGAAAGAAGGTATTCTGCTTGAAGAATATTACCATAAAAACCATTATTTAACTCTACAGCTTTATTTCTCACATCAAAGACTTAAAATCGCTGCCTTCCTTTTTCCCTAAAACTCGTCTCCACATAGGACATACTTTGCATTTGATCACTCTTGTCATGCTAACCACTAAAGAGTTCTATGTATTCTTTCAATTTCCATGATTCCATCTACTCCTTCTTACTCATTTTCAAACTAAAATTGTTTATAAGCATGTCTAACAGTATTGCACTCGAAACCCACATTATAAGATTCTCATATCCAACTAATTAATGTCATATTTGAAGTCTTGTGAGCAAATTTATTTCCATTTTACTCCCACACATCTCCAAAGTCCACACATAACTCACATTTTCAATTGTTACTGTCAAAATAAAAAATTACATTTCCATGAATTATACAACAAAAGGTATTTAGTATGAAGTGTACGGAAAAACTAAACAACATAAGTATACAGTAAACCCATATATTTAAATGTATTAAGAAACCCAACTATGACACACATAAAACATATCAAATGTCTAGTGCTGCACTAAAAGTTAATAGAAATGTTCCCATTCTTTTGGGTGTCTGCTGATGGTAACCTCTCTTATTAATGGTTCAAGCAGAGGGGAGAAGACTATCATATGAACTGAGTAACACGACATGATAATGTGCAGAAGACAAGCAGATAAGGATGAAATTCTACATGACATATTTACATAGACAAGCTTATGAAAATGTTTAATTGAACATTAAAAACTAAAACAGAAAACTATGTACCCCATTGCCCAGAAGCTCCTCGCTATGCGAAGGTAAAAGGAGGGATATCGTACGCAGTCTTACCCTTGCATATGCAAAGAGACTGTTTCTAGATTTGAACCCATGACCAACAAGTCACTAAGGCACAACTTTACGGTTGTACCAGGGCTCGCCCTCATCAAAAAGATAAATATAATAATAAAGGAAGAAGTTACCATAATGCATCTTATCAGAAAACACGTGAAACAGATGGTTGTGACATATCCAACCTGCAAATCCCAGCCTGTGTTACATAAATACAAGTAATATTGATATGAGCAATTCTTTTTCAATTTCATCTTGTTATAGTTTTGGAATGTAACAGAAGAAAGCCAGAAGGGGTTCTTCTCAGTTCACAAAATGATGAAAACTAATTCTAATTCAAAGGGTACACACAGAACTTGACCTTATTGTTTAAAATGGGTACTATTATAGACCATTGACTATAGAAATGTAATATATATAAATAAAAATGTCTACACCTAAAATTGAAAGTATGTTGATTTTTTGTGATTTAGAAATAGGAAAACCAATCTAGTTAAAACTGATTACATCTGTACACAAATAATTGCATGAAAATACAATGCACAACTTATTCCTTTCCAGCATTTGCTTGAAGTTTTGGCACTAGAGCACAATTTGAATTTTATAGAGGAAAAGCTAGGCACAAGATAGAAAATTAAATAAAGGAGGTACAAGAGTTCCCACGATTCATCCTTTAAATATGACCATGATTCCATGAATGAAGGGAACAAAGGAACTCTTCATGACATAGGAAAGTTTAGACAATGATCTCCTATACAAAGCCAACAACCTGTACATCCAAACACCTACAGAACATTTAATAGCTCTGTTTCCTTACTGATTTTTAGCTGTTGCAAGTTTGAGAAAATCCTTTTCTCCTATAAAAGTAATAAGTCAAATAACTAACTTATGCAAACATTCTCCCATGCCCATCACCAAAACCTTTGTATCTTGTGTGTATGTTTGGACTTGGAGGATCTATGTATTAAAAGAATAGAAATAAAGAGACAGCAGAAGCGGACAAACATTTGCTACTGAAATACTGGTAAATGGCCCAAATTGGCAATATACTAAAATATCCTGGGGAACTCGAATACATTATGAATAATGCCCTTTTTTCAGAAAAGGAAGGGCGGGGAGTAAACTGTGTCTCAATGAGATTTTCAGTAGTGTAGTGACACGACAGTACAAAGACATACTAATAATACTATCAAATAGACACACTTAGAAGAAAATGTTCATACCTCATTGAGTTTCTTCCTTCTTCCTTTAGATTCAATTGGGAAGCGCCTCAGCATGAAAAATAATCTAGAAACATTTAAAGTGTTCCACAGGGAAATCAAAAAGGTTACCCATAACAACCATGAATTACCAGTGAGTGAATGAAATGGAGACCTCAGAGGTATTATTTCATAGACAACAGACAAAATGCAGAAGCCTTACCTTCCTCCATATATCAAGAAGCCTAGTGCAGCCATAAATGACACAACTGAAGAAAAAGAGAGAGGGGGGGGGGGGTACATTGTTAAAAAATGTCTATGCATATAGCAATGTATTATTCTAAGGAGGAAAAACTCATTCTGGAGTTCACAAGTCAGTGTGAAACATATTAACATAATCAACCTTTGATTATAAAGCTAACCTGCAATAAATAACTCTCCAATGAACTCCACAACACTGTTGTCATTTATCCAGAGGTATATCCAAATACAAACCTAAATCCAAAGCTACACTTCAGTATTATGATTATTGACATCAACTATCAAAGAAAGTGTTCTTGTTTGTTTTGAAACATTTATGCTTTGCGCAACAAGCATCTTGCATAAACTAGACATAGTAAACCATAAACTAATGCCAAAAATGATTGTCTTTCTAAAAGTCAATAATTTCCAAATCAAATAAGTTATGGTTGAACATTTGGTTAACAATAAACACATACAAGTCTCCTGAAAATTCATATGCCATGATATTTTCAGAAATCAAAGCTCTCATCCCAAAATGGTCATTCTTTTTTCCCATACTAGTGACCACTACTATTATGTTTCAGCATAGTGGGTGGAGTTGGGCGTCCAAATGTTGATGCCATAGCAGGTTATAAAATGAGAATCTGCGGTATGATGGTGTCTGGCCAACATCATGCGACAATAAAAACCAAAATAAAGAGCAATTTTTCATGAAAAAAATACAGAATATTCAGGAAGAAAAAACAGTGAAGCGCAACCATATTACAGTTGCAGGGAAGATGTCATTATGCTTTAATCGAGTGTATTAGAAATGACTGATGAGCACTAAGAAAATACCATCATACCATAATAGTGCAGACCAGAAAATAAGATAGATACCTGGATAAGATACAGGGCAGCATTTACTGAAATATAGACTATCTTGAGCTTTTCAGTTGGTAAACCCCTTGCCTGTTCCGTCATTGGAATAAAATTAGAATTTTCCTCTTTACAAAAGAATTTCTATGATCATGCGAAGAGAGATAATTCTTCTATTATTGTAATTACTTTTTGTTTATTTACTGTGAGGTGGTTCTATTTCGTTCAATAAAATAATATCAAAAGAATAAAGAGAAGTGACTTGCCTGGTGATGAATTTCTGCCCAGAAAAGGACAAGAAGTGTATATGTTGAGAAAAAAAGTAGTCCTGGCAGATCCAATAGAACCGAAATCAACACCTAATCAAACAAGCAGCCACTCTATGTCATTGTGAGCATACCAACCTTACAATCATTAGGCTAATACAACACAACACAGGTGCAAAACTAACTAACCTTAGGATGCAAAAGAAAAACTAGCATGTGCAATCCAAACACCACTGCACGTACTGCAATATAAAAAATAAAAAAATAAATTGCCGAATGAAACACACAGAGATCCTGAAAAGAGGAAGAATTGAGAGCTAACCTCCGTTGACAATGAAGTTCATGAGATGAAAAATTTTCTGCGTAGTCCAGCCATACTCAGGTACTCTAACTTCAATTCTGACCAATTGAATCTACAGTGCAGAATAGAGTAAAAAGAAAACGAGGTAAAAGACAAAAATGAGTGAGTAGTTAAAGGAGGAGATGTGATGTACCAAAGCGATGGAAGAGACGAGAGCATAAGCAGCGCATAGGAAGTAGAAAACAGCGTCCTGGGAAGGAGTAGAGGCGTTGACTTGGTGCCACCACGCAGGAGCAATCTCCATGCTGAGTCTGAAGGGTGAGTGTGAGAACTGAGAAGAGAGAGATAATAGGTAGTTTACCAGACAGTCCACAACGGAATGTGTGTGTGGGGCCTCTTTTACTTCGCAGCAGATTAGATTATTAGAGTAGACATGGAAACATCAACTTTCGCGCGCTCTCAATCTCAACTAAGCTTCTTCAACCTCAGTCGCACACCACACTCGTGCTCCTGGTGGTTGCACTCACACCGCCCCTAATTATTTATGAGATCAAGAACAAAGATTAACAGTGGGATTTTAGTATCTTCTTACTATATTTGGAACGGCAGAAAAAATAATAATTAAAGAAACGCTTACAAATATATTTTATTTTTATAAGAATCAAATTAATAAAAAAAAAACTTTTATAAAAACCAAATTAATATTTTTAAAATTTTAAAAACAAACCTAACATATTTTACCCTTATCATTATCATATTTGCCAAATTAAATTATATAAATACTCCTTTTATTTAGAAAATATAAATAATAGTATTAGTATGACTAACTAATCAGTAATCATTAAAAAGGTTGACTTGAGAATTAAAAGGATTTTAATAAGATTTAGTCAATGTTTTTAATCAATACAGGATATTATTAAAAAATTATTTTTATAAAATTTCTTGAGAATACTTAATAGTAGTATTTGTTTTTATTGTTTTATTTGATTTTTTTTCAAGTGTATTTCATTCCTTTTTCAGTCAATTTTTAAATTTAAATTTTGTATGTAGAAAACTTACGATAAAAGAACTAACCCCACTCACTACCGAAAATTGTTTGCGCTCAAAGAAATTTCCTATTCATAGAAATGTATAATTTAAAAAGAATAATTTTTTTTTATAACTTAAAAAGGGTATTTATAAAGAATTAAATAGATAACGATGACATAAGATCTTGTCGTGTTGCGACGTTGATGACGCATTTTTTTTTTTGTACACAAGTGAAGCGATGACAAATGGGAAGTAGGAGCCAAAAGAGGCAAAAAAATTAAAAAATTACAGTTTAAATAAAAATTTACTAATATATAGCCGTTTGAAACCAAATTACAAATGTATGGCAGTTATTCACGTCGGTGTAAAACGTGTTAAGTCACGTAATGGCAGGATGTGTTTAAACACGTTGTCCCACGACGTGATTCAGCCACCAATCACGTCCACACATGACGTGACTTAGCACCAGTCATGTCATCCCAGGACGTGACTCTACCTCCTTATATATACCCCCCATTCAGCGTTTACACTCATTTTCAACATTTGCAAAAGTTTTGGCTATCTCTGAAGGCTTTAGTTTTGTGAGTTCTCTTTGGATTCGGCTTTTAGTTCGAGCAAGTAAGTGTTGTTCAAACGTATTAATTTTAAATTACATGAAATATATTGTGTTGTTGTCATAGATAATTGATATTGATGTAGAAAATTGTTATTGACTTAGGTTAGAAATAGTTACCTATTATAACATAAGTTTGATGACCTAGGTTTTGATTAATTGTTTATGTAGGTTAAGACCTAGGTTTATTGAGTTACAATATCATTAGTTAGTTACTCAGATTATCATTAAGTACGAGTTCAAGGTTATGATGTTGGTTACGTAGGTTATGACCTAGGTTTAGGGTTTAGGGTACAATTAGTGGGTGACCTAGGTTTTGATTGGTTATTTATGTATGTTATGACCTAGGTTTTATGACCTAGGTTTTGATTAGTTAGTTTTGTAGGTTAAGACCTAGGTTTT